>BMAO01002686.1:0-284365 GCA_019973975.1 Trichonephila clavata
CCAATCTGGGAAAGTTAACCCGAGATTGAGAGTACATAGTAATAAATGAGTTAATATATCACATAGAACTGTATGGAAAAAAATAATAGGGTCAGAATTGCCATGAAGCGGTAAATTGCTCTATATGTACGAAGACAGGAAATCAAGAATTAACAGTTTTTTTTTTGTTCAAGGCCACATTTTCTAAAAGGAGTGGTATGTTTCTTCCAGCTGACACGTGTAAAAGGATTTTCATTAGAAATTTCTATAAGCAGTCACATCTTTCTGAAGATTTATTACTTTAAGAAAAACAACAACAATGTGTCTATATATATACTCATATTTCTCGGCATTTCATATACAATCAAAAAAGTTTATTTTTTTATAGTATATTTAATAAGTGACGAAAACACAGAAACACATATATCAAAAAGAATATGAATAATAGATGAAATAGATGGATTTGTTATTTTAAAATGATAGTTATTCTTGGTAATTATACGCATTTTTAAATATATGTATTTTTAATTTATTTAAATTATTATACTTTAATATATGATTAATACATATATAAACTAAAGAAGAAAATTAAAAATATGCTTTGTAAATCAGAGCTAATTAAATTGAATTTAAAACTAATTTTAATTCCCAAAAATTCTTAACTCTTGAATATATTATTCAAAAAACACTGTATGTGTGTGTGAGACGGTATTAAATTTAAAAAAATACAAATATTAAACTATAATGAAAATTTTACATCGATTAAAAATTTCTTGATTTATATATTTTTGTTTGTTTCAAAGGGGCTACATTTGGGCAGCAAAAGCAGCGTTTCTCAAACTTTGGTGCGCACCCCCCTTCGGGGATGTGATAACCCTATGTGGAGGGCGCGAGCATATAGAAAAGTTGAAAATAAAAGATTATTTAAAAAAAAAGCTATTAATATGCTGTAAGAGGAAGCAAAACAAACATAATAAAAAATAAATACACATTTAAAATGATATAATACACTTATAAATGTATCAGTACTGTTCATTGTATTTGATAATTAATTTATCAGTACTAAGTTAAGAACAAGTTTAATAATGACTAGTGACTCAATGGGCTTGTCATATACAAAATTACCATAAAATCTGTATTTCAAGCTGCAATTTTTAATTTTTAGGCTTATTCGTCGTATAACACGCACCACATTTCTTACGAAAAATCCTGAAATGTAAGTGCGTAATGCTCTTATGCTTTAAAGTAATTTATTCAAGGTATTATTCCAATCTTTAGAATGAATGAGTGAATATTAACGTCGCACTGTTCAGCTATGCGAGGGCTTTTGGTGACGGTCCGCGTAATTTTGAACCATGTTCAAGTGACGCGGACGACACCTGAACTGGCACCCCCCTTTCTTAACTACCACACCACACCACGGGAGGACATTTGAGCTCTCGACAGATTTAACGTGCATCAACCCCTCTGATCGGCGGATCTTTAGTGGCCCCAACACTCGATCTCATGATTCAACAGAAATAACGCTGGCTACTAATTTTCGTGAGTGAGTGAGAGAGAGAGTTATATTTAGGTAGCCCTATAAAGCTGCACTAGGGCTATTAGTGACAAACTTCGTAATTCTGAACCATGGTAAAGTGACGAGGATAACACCTCAGTTGTCACTCCTCCCCTCTCCTAACTTCCACACCACACCATTGGGAGGACGTTCGAACCTGGGCAGATTTAATGTACAGCGGTCCCCTCTGCAGGGAGTGAGTGAATATTAACGTCGCACTGTTAAGCTATACACGTGGGCTTTTAAAGATGGACCTCGTAATTTTGAACCATGATCAAGTGACGAGGACGACATCAGAGCTGGCATACCTCTCCTAACTACCACACCACACCAACGGGAGGACATTTGAGCTCTCGACAGATTTAACGAGCATCGCTCCCTTACATGGCGGGCGTTCAGTGACACTGGGATCGAACTCACAATACGCCGGCCATGATCCGATACCTTGACCACTTGGCTACCACGGCCACCCCTCTCAGTACGGTGGGTCTTCAGTGGTTCTAGGCTCGATCTCATGACATGCCAGCTACGAGTCCGTTCCTTGACTATTAAACTACCATGGCCACTACGAGTTTGCAAGCATGACCTCTCTCCTGGCCGCGGTAGTCTAGTGATCAAGGTAATGGACTTGCAGCTGGCGTGTCATGAGTTCGAGCCTGGCACCGTTGAAGACCCACAGTGTAGAGGAGTTGAATCCCGTTCAATCTGTCGTGGCTCAAACTTTTCCCGTTGCCACCCATCCGGTATAGTGGTTAGTGACGCTGAATGCGATACCGTAGGGCCTGGGTTCGAATCCTGGAGAAGGCATGAATGTTTGTGCTGTAATATTTCCTATGTGATGTAAGCCCCTGTGTAATACTTTGTGGTGCACGGGGTTCATAAATGCTCTCAATAAAAAAAATTCTCCCGTTGGTGTGATGTAGAAGTTAGGAGCAGGAGATGGCAGCTTAAATGTCTTCCTCGTCACTTGAACTTAGTTCAGAATTACGAAGTTCGACCCCAGTAGGCTTCTTATTGCTTCAAAGAGCGACGTTAATGAACATCCACTCACTCTCACACTAATAAGCAATCACTTACTGATCCTTTTTAATACGCTTAGTTGTAGAACGCTTCTTTACAATATTATTTGGAAGGCTCCAAAATATATAATGGGGGGGGGGAG
Source organism: Trichonephila clavata (assembly GCA_019973975.1). Classification (NCBI taxonomy): domain Eukaryota; kingdom Metazoa; phylum Arthropoda; class Arachnida; order Araneae; family Nephilidae; genus Trichonephila; species Trichonephila clavata. The sequence goes on from BMAO01002686.1 coordinate 2,700, forward strand.
ATATCAGGATACCAATTTATTTTCAAATTTCAAACAGTAAAATATATTATCTTCACAATGCTATTTTTATATCATGGATCCCCCCCCTCCCCTCCCTACTGATAAAATCATTGTTAACATTTTTTTTAAAAGTCTCATTCTATTGCGTTTCAAAAAAGGCTTTAAAGCCTTAGAATAGTTGAACAGTGCGACGTTAAAATTCTTTCACTCACTCACTTCAAAAAGGTTTTTGCACAGAAAATATTTCATTGTATTTAATTGGATTATTTGAATAGAAATTTGAGAAAACACGACCCAAGTTTAATATATATTGCACTTGGAGCTCAAGGAAAATGACAGCTAAAAAAATCCATTCGTCATGGAGGTAAAAAGGGGAATAGTATCCTGAAATAGCCCGATTTTGATGATTATTTATCAATATTGTACTTAGCAGGCACATAAGGTGGATACGGTAGCCTGGTGGTCAAGGTAACGGACTTGCGGCTGGCGTGTCATTAGTTCGAGCCCAGTACCACTGAAGACCCGCCCTGCATGGGAGCGATGCACATTAAATCTATCGAGAGCTCAAACGTCCTTCCGTTGGAGAGGGTGCCAGCTCAGGTGTCGTCCTCATCACTTCACCATGGTTCAAATTTACGAGGTCCGTCGCCAAAAGCCCTCGATTAGCTTAACAATACGACGTTTCTATTCACTCACTCAGTCATGAGTTCGAGCCTTGTACCACTAAAGACCTACTGTGCTGAGGAGGCCGATGCCCGTCAAATATGTCGAGGCTCAAATGTCTTCTTCTTTGTTGTAGTGGGGAAGTTAGGAGAGTGGGGTGCAGGGTCAGGTGTCGTCCTCGTCATTTGACCGTGGTTAATAATTACGAGGTCCGTCGCCAAAAGCCCTCGAGTATCTGAACAGTGCGACGTTAATATTCACTCGTTCATTTCAAAGCTTACAGCGGAATCGACAATGGATGCTTCATATAAGTACCTAGAAAACTGGTTCTACAACCCCAATCAATTAAACTAAATCCGATAAAAGAAAGTTTTGGCAGATTTTATAGAGAAAAAAAACCAGTGAAGAGTAAAAGATTAGAAGGCAAATATTCTTTTAAAAAAATTATCATCTTTGAAAAATAAATCTTAATTTTTTTTAAAGTAGCGATATATATGCTTTGAAGTTTGAAAAGTCATTTAAAAAAAACTGTTTACAAATAAGTTATATATGAAAACGAAATTATATAGATTTACCTTCTTTTATAAAGCTTAAAGTATACAAACAGATTTTTGCAAATAATTAATATTTTTTTTTTTATAAAAAAAATTTATTCCGTTTTAAATTTAAGATAATTGTTTATAATTTCTAAAAAAAAATTCGCATACGCCTGGGATGATTTATGAAAATTGATGAGTAGCGGGAGACTTAAGAAATTAAATTATTGTTTGTTTTCGTTTACAGCTAATTAATTACAATATTCATATTTAGATACAAGTTATTCAAACTATGAAGTATTTCAATGCAACAGAATAATTGGTGAAGTAGAAGGCAAACACAATATCTCTTTTCGAGTGTTTCAAACGGACTCCCCTTTCTTCTCTCCTGGGGCGGGGAGGTTCTTTCTTACACCTCAAATTTCACTCGGGGTTCGGCTCGCAGGTGGAGTGTTATTTTTCTCAAGCAAATATTAGTTTGACAACGACGATGTGTCAGTTTTCGCCAAAAGAATACAAATTGAGACTTTTCTTTGCGTTGCCGTTATTCCTAACTTTTAAAACGCACAATAAGAATTAAATTCATTTGTACCTTGGAACAAAACTATTATTCATATGCTTCAAATAACCTTCGGTTCGAGTTGAATTCACTGGCACGAGTAAAAACTTCTGGAACTTTATGACTGGGCTAATCTTTAGAAGTTCATTTTCTTCGAAGCGTGAAATCCAGAGCAGCGGAAAATTGCATATTTAGGTGATAATGTTTATAAGTATCAAATAGCAATCAGACTCTTTTTGCTTTTAATTTCTTCATAGAGCCTTCAGAGTTCACTGTCCACATCTTCTGTAAAGATCTCCCATTCAGTCAGAGAAAACAAATTAAAAATTATCTCTTTCCCGGTTCGCACCATTGCGTTCGCCAAGTTGTGTATTGCTACTTTCTCCATTAAACAACATTAGGTTTCATGCACTGCTTCGTTTTGCTATGCAGAGTCGATACGTTTTATGTAAAGGTAAAATAGACTTGGAAAGTTGGCTAACTCGGTAGCATTAGCATTCTCAAGAGCACAAATCTCCGATGAGATTTAAAAATATATTCTAGTGCATCCAGCAAAAATCAGACTGTGTGCTAAGAGTTCCAGAAGAAATTTCACAAGTAATTCGACGGATGGCTTAAAAAAGGCCGGTAATTTAATTTGTTCTTCATGATAAACAAAAATGTAAAGTAGGGAGAATTCGTGAAGGTTCACAATTTGTTTTAAAGGTAAGTTTTTCTTTTTTTTAGTTTGCATTAATATACTGATTTTATTTTTCGAATCTAACACATATATAGTGAAGCCCAAATATATTTTTTACTTTATACTTAAATTGTGATGTATTATTGTTGTTAGTATTAATACTGGATGTCAGCATTTTTAACTTTTGTGAAAGATTATCGAATACTGCCTAGTAACTCGGATTGTTAAGATGAGTTTTTCATTTTTTAATAATACTATTGTCCAGGAAGAAATTAACATTACTGTAGAGGTCCGATTACTAATATAAGTGCCACTCGTTTAACACGGTTAATTAGTACCATGCATATCGAAATCCTGTTATACGAGACTTTTTATTATTAATATATTAAAATTATTCTATTTATTAATTAAACATATGTTACTATTAAACATATGCATGTACATAATATAAATCAGGGCAATATGTACCTTGCCGCATCGAAACCATGTTATACGAAACTTCGAAATAATATTAATCAAGGTAATAATATTAATCAATTGATTATATAATATTAATCAACACAATGTGTATCGTGTTATATCGAAAAAAAGTTCTAAGGTGTAAAATTTTCTGATTGCTGAAATTTCGTTCCAATAAAACATACAAATGAAAAAGTATATGTTAGCTTCAAGTTTTTAATAAAAAAAATGAAATACAAAAAACAAAAATGCAGCAAAATATACATTTAAAAAATTATTATCATGATATAAATAAAAATAACTTATTAGGATCACAAAATTAATTTTCATCATCACTCTCATCAGAAATTTCAGCTAATTTATCCCCCCCCCCCTCAAAGTTGATTGAAGCTCGTCCTCACGAGTTATTTCTCCATCATTATAAAAGTTATCTGACGTAGTTGTAATTACCTGTCTGTTTCGATCTTGTAATTTTTTCGGAGTTTCTATATAAGGAACCAAAGAACTTTGCAAAAAAGAACAGCTTTAGCTAAAAATTTAGAATTTTTTTTTTGTTCAAAAAGATATTTCTGTAGTACGTAGCTGAAAATTGAAAAGAGAACAGCAAAGCTTCTTCAATTTTTCAAAATCGTGTTATATCAAAACCATGTTATAATAATAGCAAATTTTGTACCGTGTAATAAGGAAACCATGTTTTACAAGTACCGTGTTATACATGACGCCTGTACTGGAATAAAGTGCTAAGGAAATTCTAGTACATTGTATACAACCAATACTTTGATTCCCTATTTAACTACTGCAAGATATATAAGCCTCATAATTTCGGGACATCGAGTAAAATAAAACCGAAAAATTATTTCTTTAACATGACAACATTTTATTCTATTCCTTTTACGGCTCCCAACCTATCTAGGTGATAAGAGGGTTGATGTTTATCTGTTAATGATCAAAAAGCTTTGATAAAGGCTTAAGGGCAATAAGCAAAGGGTTTAAGAAATCGCAAGATCAATTTTTGTCCATAAATTTTGTTGGTTTGTCTACTGTTTCACTTGAATTATAATCACAACGTTTATATGAATCAACAGAAAAGATAGTCGTGTTAAGCGGAACTTGAGTCATGAAAAATTTACAATTGAAAATGCGTTAAATAAACCAAACAAAAAATTTTGCGGTTTTAAATTTTCAACCTCCTGTTTTAATTATGTTAACTCAGTATACGGACCTACATTATTAAAATTCCGTGAAAAAACAAATACGATTATTTTATTTTAACGTTTTTAAACTTTATGAATAAGATCTTGTAACTTTTGGTATGTAGTACTTCCTGTCCAAAATTGAAGAATGTTTGTAAAAAAAAAGGTATGCATTTTGCATACGAAATCTTAATACTCACTATATAAAAGATTACAAGCAGCTGTTCATTTGAATGTAAAAAACATTAATTATGTTTGAGTAAAAAATATGACTTAGACATCCGGGTTTATTACTGCTGTAGATAAAATGATTTGGGAAAACAAAAGGTATTTTTGTTTTGATAAGATTTTGATGCTCTTGCGATAATATGCATCTAAATCTTGTTTACAAGGCTTCTGAAAGAAAATAATACTTTTTGATTGTATCCCTGTTTTTGTGTGTGTTTTTAGAGCAGGATTCTAGTGAATATAGGAAAAATGTATGCTTCGTAGGAAAAAATACTCTAAGAGCTTTTGAAGATATTATATATATAATTGCCATAAAGAGTTATATAGTTTTTGTATTATTTTTATATTACATTTAAACTCTGAATTATTATCATTTATAAATATTATATTTGATTTCAAATAGTACATGGGTGTATTAATTATTTTTGGGGGAAATGCATCACCCTTACACCCTAAAGTGGGATAGCAGGTTCGAGTCCAAAATCCCTATATATAAGTGAACTCTAGTATGATTTTGCCATTAATTAATCAAAATCATAAGTTAGAAAAACTTAAAACAACTATACAGAGATGAATTATTTGAAATAAAAAAAACGTAGAATAAATACTACTTTTTGGATTTCAAGACCCAGGGTAAGATTCCCACATTCCTGCATACTACAAACTTATTTAGAAAAGTACACTGCACAATTGGGTATTAAAACAATTAAGAATAAGTCATAAATTCCCCTAACATAATTCTTTCAAAAATTTATTGATTACTCTAAGCTACCCAAGTTTTAACAACTCTGTGATCGCGTATTCTTGAGATACATACGTTAGATAATGAAAATTTTAAAATTAGGCGTTATAAAATCCAATATTCAATGAAGAAATAACTAGATATTACGATTCTATAAAAACGTGAGTGTGACTTCTATTATGAAAGAAAGTATATCCACGTGCAAGATACTCATTACTACTTAAAGGTTAAAAGAGGATTATATTTCATTTACAGCATTAACTGTTTCATTTCCGTCACGATATTCAGCGTTTGTTTACTTTTTGAGAAGATTTGTCAAGGAAGGACATGGATATTGGCCGATATGATTTAGTTTCTCAAGCTTGACTGATCTTAGAAAAAAAATGACACTTTTTTTTAACCGTGCAGGAAATCTTAATAATCATTAATTAACTGATTTCGTCACGTTTCAATGGGAAAAATTGTACAAAACATAGGGAAGTATGAGGCGATTTATCAATCATCTATCGCAACCGTCAGAATTGACGTTAGGTATGAGGAAATATCGTAATTGAAATTACATATGCACTGAGTAAGAAAAGAGTATTATATATATTGTAAGAACCAGTGGGGCGCACACAGGAATTTTTCAAGGGCCGGGAGGTCCAGGGTCGAAAGTCCGCCATTCTCGCATCATGCTCCTATACGCCCCCCCCCCCCAATATATTTTGATTTTGTCGATTTTTGGGAACAAAAACATAAAATTAATTATTGAATAAATAATTAACATTAATGAGTTTAATTATTAACAAATACTTCATTAAATTTTGCCTAATATATACATAGGATTATAATAATCAATTGAAAAAAACCAAGGACTTTAGGTGGGGTCCAGACCCGGGATATATACTCAAGAAACATTCCTTCAATTCCTAATTGTAATATTTCCTAAATCACTTTTTTCTTGTTAAAAACATAATAATTATAATATATACACTCAATTTATATATACAAAGGAGAAAGGCGACTCACTCACATTCATAAGGAGATCTCTGAAGCTATTAGACCCTCAGATTTGAAATTTAATGGGCATATTTCTTTTGCTAAGTAGATATCCGCTAAGAACGTGTTTTGCAGAAATCAATAACCAAGGACTAACCAGTTTAATAACCAGTTTCCAAGCTGGATTGCGGGGGAAGGGAGGGTTACGGAGAGCTTTAGGTACCAATTTTTCGTTTTGAAATATTAGGTCTTGAAATTTGATATGCCTGTTTCTTTTATTGAAATCAATTAAGAACGAGTTTTGCGAAAATTGACTTGCAAGAGGGGTTTCGAGTGGTTATGGGCACGGTGACGTCATTTTGGACTATTAGTCCTACAGATTTGATGTTTGACAATCATGTTTCTTTTGTTGAGAAGAAATCCACTAAAAATGAGCTTTGCGGTAATTCATTCCAAGAGGAATAATAGATTTTTATTTTTAAAGTTAAAAAGGTGGAAGTTTAATGCTAGGACTCGTATATGAATAAATTTAAATCAAAATATAGTCATGCAACATCATGAAATACACATGGAAACTAGTTCGTAAGGTCTAGTTTTATATAAACGCAAATAGTTATTTAATTATTTTAGTATCTTGCAAATAGTAGTGGATATATATAAATTTAGCATTTCTTTTTTCTTTTAATTTTTCTTATGTATAACTATTCTTGTAATAAAAAGGATCTATATTTTGGGTCTATAACTATCAGCTCTAAAGGCGATTTTAATCAGATCGGAAAAAAATAAAATTGTTCGAAGAATTTTTATTTTCTAAGAAATGTGATCTGAAGTGGCGCACTTATCCGGCAGGACAGAACCCGCGACCTTCGGTTCCTTAAGCACGTAACATATTGCTGGACCAAAATGATCATCTTAGTGCGGAGGCAGTTACTGGCTTATATAAATAATACCGTTGCACACTCCTCCACCAGTGAGTCGGTGGATAGGTGAACGAACGATACAGTTATGTCGAGCGTGTTATGTGAGCAGTTGTTGCTATAATTGGAGGAGTTGCATCACGTGAGTTGGACGAATTGGCTGCGTCAAGTAAGTCTGACGAGTTTGTTTTGCTGCGCCAAGTGAGTCTGGTAAGTTTTTAGTTGCTCTTTTTGCGGGTAGATGGGGCCACGATAGATCAGAAGGTTGCTCTTTCTGAATTCGAACAGTGTCACCAATAAAGTGAAGCATATCCGGCAGGACAGAACCCGCGACCTTCGGTTCCGTATGCACGTAACATACCCCTGGACCAAAAAGATCACCTTACTCCAGAGGCTGTTACTGGGCTACCGATCATAGGTATCGAGTTCAATCCTCCTCAGATCTAATAGCAAAAGTGTGAAAGAGTAGAATGCTCGAGCTCTGAAGTTTCTGAGATTTTCTTTTTGCATTTTACTTACGCCTTTAGAGGCAACACACTTCTTGCTTTCAGCAACTGATATTGCACCTTATTTAGAAATAATTTTCATTTCATTTTAAGAACTTGGGAACATATTGAGGACTTGATTCTCCTTTTGCATGATTTCTCTATCAAGAAAGGATTGACGCGGGGTTGGATTTTCTTTCTTCATATCCTCAGTCTCCAACAAAAATAACCCAACTGTTACAGTCTGACTTATACTAATCGAACAGACCAGTTAACATTTTTAGAGCCTTTATAGTACAGTTAATGATAAATTTTTTTAGTCGAAAGTTCAAGGTTTGTTTTCACCGAAGACCATTGTTTCAAATATGAAAGCCATTCCAAGCTCGGTTGAATTGGTTGAAAAAGTCTTCATGTAGTGTAGCGAGAAGATTAGAAGAGTGAAACATCTGATTAATTCACTCTCATCCTTTGAACACAGTTCAGAATTCAATACAAAGTCACCGATAGCCCCCCCCCCATGAAGGTAATTCTAAATAAGCAATCCTAGAATATTTTAATAACAAGTGACCGAGTAGTCAAGGACGCGAATTCGTAGCTGGCGTTGCCGAACTACGAGTTTGAAACCTAGTGCCACTAAAGACCTGTCGTGTATAGAGACTAATGTACCAATAGCTCCCTCCCAACATCCAATCAAAACGCTTCATTCAGGAAGCCGAGGTGTTTCTCTGGCAGTCTACCCCCATTGGTTTTTCTTCCTGAATCCACGTCTCTCCTAACCATCCAACTCGACAACACAATGCCACCTCTCAGTTCCAGAAAGGGGATTGAGGGCTGCTGACGCAGCCCATTTGCCCTGCAAAAGCATCAAAGTCAAGGGGCTTATGCACGTTATATCTGTCGAGACTCAAAATCCTTCCGTTGGATTGGTGTGGAAGTTCGGAGAACTGATGCCAGCTCAGGCTTCGTTCTTGTTACTTGACCATAGTTCAGAATTACGAGGTCCGTCGCCATTAATCTCTGTGTTTGCTTTGGAGTGCAACGTGGTAAAACTAAATATTCAACTGTACATCAGCCGGATATATCTTAATTTTCAAGTGAAAACACCAGTAGGTAAAATCAATTGAACTTACAACTAACTTTTTAAGCAACCCGTGAAAAAACGTTTTAATTCACTGATTTATTTGTAAAAGAAAAACTTGAGTTTGAAAAGGTTTTTGAATTGAATTCAAACATTGAGGCACCTCTTGATGTTTGGTGATTAGTGGCACACACAAAAAATTTTCAAGGGGGAGGGGGGAACCAGGGTAGAAAGTCCACCATTCTCGTACTATATTCAAATATACCAAACATTTTTTGCCCTTCTTTTGATTTTGTCGATTGTCGGGGGAAAAACAGTAAAAAATAAAGCATTGAATAAACATTTAGCATTAACTAATAAAATTATTAATAACAAATATTTAATTAAACTTTACGTACTATATACATAGAATTGTAATCAATCGAAAAAAATCAAGGCCATGGGGAAGGGGGTCTGGATCCCTAGGACACCCTTCTTATATGTACCACTGGGTAGGGCAGATATTTATATTTCCCCCTTAAATACGTTAATTATAACGTAATGAAGAATTTGTTTGATTTTAGAAATTAGAAACTCTGAAAAGAGAATTCTAGTAAATAAAAAAATCGCATTCTTTCGTTTTAGTTCGAAAAGGGTTTATTTTGAGTCTAAGCAACCCTTATATAATCTATTTACTATAAATATAGTAAATAAATATAACTTACCTTATATTTCTCAATTTTTTAAATTTCATTAAAAATTTTTGTGCAACATTTCGTTCCAAAATTAGTCTTCGTATCATTCTCCGCATAAATTAAAAATTAATGTATCAATTATTCTAATATTTGCTTTTATAATCTTTTAAATGATTGTTTGGGACTTTTTTATATGAAATGTACCTTTCTAAAACAGTCTAATTGCTCTCACTCACAGTTTGTCAAATTTCAATAATCATTTCTATATAGGAAACTATTTACGAGAATAAAAACTTTATTTTCGATAGATAATAAAAATACAATCAAATAAAATGAAGAAATAAAACTCATTAATGCTAGCTCATTTTTAAAAAAATGGAATAATTTTTTGGCAGTTTTAGGGACTTAAAAATATTAACTTTGGTACGAAATTTAGATAATCGATTTGTTTCCTTTGAATTTTTTTTCAATACACACTTTTAAATGAATATTTTATTACTTCCCTTTGCATTAATTCTCAATAAGTATTTAATACAATGCACCTCTAGATCTTAAAAAGAAATAAATTGTAAAATAAAACTAGGGCTGTATTTGAGACTATTTCAAGGGTTATCCAGCACTTTAATGTCTTCTGAGGAAGTATATTATTTTTTTAAAGTCTAGTCTGAACGAAAATATCATAATGAGATTGAACTCCATTCTGTAGCTGCAGCAAGTTTAGTTCTTTTTTTTTCAGTTGACCTACAGACAATGCTTTTCGTATCGATTTTTATTTTTCACCTTTGCTGCCTTCATGTACTCCAAAGCATTTTTTTTAAAAAGTCTGAATACAGTAAAACTTGCGTAACATGGAACTGGAAGGGACTGAAATATTTTTTCGTGTTAAAAGAATTTTAAGTTGAAGGATATCGCAAAGAAAATAAATCAAAAAAATATAAAGCCATAGAGATCATAAAATTAAGCTGATTAGAGAAAGAGAGTTTATTTCATTTACATAGATATGTGTTTACAGTAAAACCTGTTTTTGTGCGGTAGGTAGGGACCGCATAAAAATAAACCGTACAAAAAAAAACGCTAGAAAATTTCTCATAAATTCTTATATAAATTCATATAACAAACAACTTTGTCGAAATACTACAGGAAAAAAAATTTTATGCGGTTGAGAGGCACCGCATAAACAAAGTCGCACTTAGAAAATACGCCAATTATTTACGAAATTTATGAGAATAACAAAATAAATAATTAAAATACACATGGAAACATTTTTAAAAAATTTAGTTTCTCATTTTATACACGGAGAAGTTTTTAAAATGCATATACATAATTTACTGCTACACATCGTAATCCAAAGCGCTCATCTTCCTGTGATGAATAAGTTCAAAATCTCTTTCGTCATTTGAAGATACAGTTTCAATTGATTTATTTTTTGGCAATATAAAGTAAGAAATAAGTTTTTGCGATGAAGGTTGGTTGGTCAATTACACGATAAGCAGATGTGCTTGATCGAAGCTCTTTGTGTGTGTGTGTGTGTGTGTGTGTGTGTGTGTAATTTCATACACCTTTTGGAATTGGTATCTACTTTAAGAAAATGCTTTTCCAATTTATTGGAAAGCTGTATCCCTGCATACATTTTATTCGCACTCAACGAAACCGATTCTTCTTGTCTGTCTTCATAATCTATCATATTATTGATAATGTCACTATTATTGAAAGTTTCGCCTTCAATCAAGCCCTGGCTGTTGGAGCTTTGAGAGCAAGAAACTGAACGTGCATTGTCGGGAGATTGTTTATAACAAATGAGAAAAGCGTCTTGAAGTGTGTATATGTACAATGCAGTGGCGTAACGTACACCCCCACAACCCCTGCCTCGCGGAGGGGGGGGGGCAGGACTCTAGGGGTCCAAGGCCCAACTAACGCCAAGTACGTATTTACACAATTTATAAAATATTAAAGGCAAAATCTGACTTTGCAGGGGGGGGGGGCTAACATTCTCCGATACGCCACTGGTACATTAATAGGAAACATTACACACAGGGGCGCCAAAGCCGTTAAAATTCATATACCGTATAAAAAAAAGCACAGAAATCGCACAAAAATAAAATTGTACAAAAAAGGATCGCACAAAAACAGGCTCTACTGTATATGCATATATTTAATAAAAATCAATGAAACAAAAACATTCACAAGAATTTGAAGAAATTTAATATCAAAAGTTTAAAATTTTTTGAAAAGCAAAATATTTATTGAGTTTTTGGAAACTTATATGATATTTTTCTTTGCATTGTTTTTTTAGCATCAAATAGTCAACAAATTGTTCGATATCGTCTATTTAGACATTCATTCCACCATTGGAATGTGCGTCTAAATAACTACGCATTATTTTCATGTTCCTCATTTCGGATGATGAGGGAACATTAGCTGCATTATTCATTTTATTTTCATCATCATAATCTGCATCAATGATATTTTTTTAGCTTTGATCAAAATCCTAAATGTCTTTGTCTGCTATAATTAGGGCTGTATACACATTATCATCATCTAATGCAATGAGTTATTCCGATAATACAATCCGGCTGGTGTTTTTCGTATTTTGTTCATTCCCAGGAAGGATATCTTTTCACGTTAAGCGATTTTCGCTTCGTGTTAAAAAAGACATAGTAGTTTGTCGGGACCTTTGTATTATTTCGTGTTAACCGATATTTCGTCTTACGCATTTTCTTGTTAAACCTATTTTACTGCACTTTAAAAATAAAAAAAATTCTTAAAGACTTTATAAATTATTCAATGAATTTTATTAGGGCATAATCGCTTCTGAATAGCATATTCCCATAAAAAGATGTGGCTGCGAAAACAAATAGTCATAGTCGGCATTTTTGTGTCATAAATTCGACTACTGACGTCACTGAAAATCTAACATGTAGGGGTTGATGCACATTAAATCTGACGAAGCTCAGACTCCTCACAATGGCTTGGTGTGGAACTTTGGAGAGTGGAATGCCGTACTCGGGTGCAGTTCTCAAAACTTTACCGAGGTTCCCAATTCCGAAAAGCCCTTAAGAAAATTCAAAATATTTGTAGTAATACTAATTTTCTCTTAGAACTTGCATTTTAATTTTTAAACTATTTATATATAACAAACTTATATTCAAAGTTTTAATGCTTTTTTATAAGTGCAACTCTATTTATGTCTCTTAGTACTTCTATATATCCTAAAGATGTACGCAACAAATATTTTAAAAATTGCATAGAATGCAGCGAAGCATATTAAGTTTACTGCAGAAAAAAGGCAATTCAATTTCTTTCTCTTGTCAATACTTTTTAAGCATATTATCCATTGATGTTATTTCAAGCTTTATACAGGGTGTCCCAAAATTATTGGGACAAACTTAAGGGGGGAGGTGGGGGACATCACAAGGATTCAGATTTACATAGCAACACATGGTAGGAATGTACTATTACAGGTACAAAAAACGAGGAGATACAAGACTGAGATCCTCTCAAATATTTATTAGTCGGTGTTGGAACATGCTGGGAGTTCGAGTCACTCGTATCTAGCCCTCACTATGTATATTACCTCGTAATAATCCGTATTCACACGAATTGGGAAATCTGATGGTCCGGAACATCTCTCTGTGGGTGCATATCTGCCAGCTTGGTGTTCGTAAAACGTTCCATTCTGCTCTGCGGGCGATGGCAATTCAAATGACTGCGGTAATGCAGGTCTGTTTGTTCCAATGCTTTTGTGCCGTATTCCAACAGATAAATGTGACCATGACCAAGTGGCCATGGTCACAAGCGTCGTGTTTGGGGATATTCTAGTAAAACCGTAGATATAATTTTGATTCCACAAGTGATTGGGTGTGGAAGTTATGGTTGAGAGATATTAGTTCACGGGTGTCGCTCTTCATTATGAGTAAAAATAAGGAGATATGTCCTCAATAAACTCAAATAAAACTAAGTATATGCTATTTAATATAATTGTGAAATAATAATAATTTTTAAATAAGTTGTTTCAATAAAAAAATTATAAAAAAAGTATCTTCGTTATCGGATCAAAAATGAAATCAGAAAAAAAGTACAGTTTATAACAAAATTTGAGGGATTATTAGTTTTTGTACACTGTATTAGTAAGAAAATAATCTTAGTTTCATATAAAACAAAATAATTATTTTATTAAATTATATACGATTTATTTATAATAATTATTTTTTCATATATTGTATTTAAATAGAAAAAAAAAAGATACTTTGCCGGTTCACCGGTGCAAATCTCGCCAAGCAGGCTTTTTGAGGACTACATACAATATACACATAAAAAATGTTATAAATGCTGGTTCTCATTAGTTCTAAGACTGGACTATTAAAGATAGATATCATAAAATTAATTCAGTATAACATGTTGATGAGAACTTTATTTGTGTGAAAAGATATGTATAAATTTTTGCGTTTTCGCATCATACCATATGCAAATTTTGAGATCCCGTTAGCTTTAACCTACACTAACTTCTTGTATTATATTTGAAAAACAATAAAGAAAAGGAATTAAATAACAGCAGAATTTTTTTTATAATTATTCACAGCAGAATATATTTTCTCCTAAATTTCTGCTATGAAATGTGTTTATTTTTATTTTAACTCCAGGGAGGAAAATAGATATATTTTGTCAAAAGAGAAATTTACCCTGTACCCACGTCAATTAATCACTTAACACACACATATTTTGAAAAAAAAACGGCAAAAAAAATTTACTACTTTATTAAGGAAAACACATTTTAGAACCTTGTTTTGCTAAAATATAATAAAAAAATACAAAATCAATCAAACTTTTTAAATTTTAATTTTGGATTCTAATCCACATTGAAAATAACAGTCGAATATTGCAATCTAGCACGTACATTGACTTTTTACAATATTATTTTTGAATTGCTGTTTCGAAAAAAAAGACAATTTTTTTATCAGTAAAAATATTTATTTATACCTTTTTCAACAGAAATAATAATAGTAGTACTTATTTTTAAAATAATTATTCAAAATTTTCTTTTATGCCTACTGTAAGCAAGATACAGCACATAGTCCAACATAGCAATTATTACGCATATAACGACTTTCTTTTCTTTCCCTTTTTATTTTGTTATCCCCAGCGGCGCACACAAGAGGGGTGTCCTAGGGGTCCGGACCCCCCCCAAGCCCTTCAGTTTCCTTTGATTGATGATAATCGCGTATATATATATAACGTAAAATTTAATTAAGTACTTGTAATTAACAATTTATTTTATTAATTAATGCTAATTATTAATTCAATAATTTATTTTTTACTGTTTTTTGTTAACAAAATCGACAAAATCAGAAGGATCAATTGGTGTTGTCTTGAGGTATGATATGAGTTGGGGGACTTTTGACCATGGACTCCCCCGCCCCTTCAAAAATTTTTGTGTGCGCTACTAGTTATCTCTTTTAGCACAACACATAGCGCAGTATCGTTTGGGAACTTCTTTTTTTGGTGTTGGTGGAACAAAGTGGGAAAATGAAATTTCCTTTTGGTCAACCCAATTTTTTTATATTTGTATCAATATGATACAAATATGATATTTTGTATAAGTCTTTCTAACAATTTGCTTCTGAAATCTCAACTTTTTCACCTTTATTCTTTATAAAAATATTTGATAAAAGTATTTGATATTTCACGACTAAACCGTGAAATAAAAGAAACAATGACGAAATCATGACAATGGATTGTAGTCAGTCTCATGAGTGCAAACGGCGCTCACTTATATTCGAGTGTGAAAATTACAGCAATATATACAATCCCAGCTCGAATTATATCGAGTGTACAGTTTGCCCTGTTTAGCTGTTTGAATTAACTCGACCGCACACGTTGAAAGGGTTTAATTTGTTTCGTTTTTATTCTCTTTTTAAGTGCAGACTCTCAAAGTAAACTGCCGTTTATTACAAAGTTCATTAGTACTAAAAAAAATCACAGGGACACTTTTTTTACTGTCACTAAAATTCAATAATGACTTTACTATCGACTCTTTTCCTATTCTCTCTTCGAATTTTACTAAGAGTATCATTTTTTAAAAATCAAAATTCTTAAAATGAGCAAGATAAAAAAGGTTTTAAAGTTGCAGAAATGCGCTTTTCCCCCCTGTTTATAAGTTTTATCTGTATAAATATTCATCGCAATTTCTGGTGGAAAAGAACAATCCAAAATACATAAATACATATACACACATGCATACATATATATACATACACTTCTACATATACATATATATGTACACACTCCCACATACATATATATACAGACACTCATACATACATATATATACACACACTCATATATACATATATAAACATATGAAATAAAAATAAAATGGTACGTGTATCATTTCTGTAGCTGGCTTCCTATACATGTGTAATTAGACTCGGAAAGATTTTTCCCCCCTCCTTTCCAAGCACAAGGCATGCGCAAAAAGCAAAACTCCGTAGCTCTGTTTTTAATCAATACATAGACCAATAATTCAAAGTCATGGAAGAAAGAAGGGAATCCATGCGAAACAATACATGTTGCAATTTATCTTTCGGTTCTTTTTGTACGAGTATATTTCATTGCATTTGACAATAGGAATAGATCGCTTATATATAGAGTAGGATAGGAATCAAGACAACTCACTGCCCCCCAAAATCCCTATCAAAGAAATTTTTGTGATGATTTATGACATTTAATCAAAGAAGGGAGAGAGTCAGACACAACATTTCGTTCTTCATACTTAATTAAACAGATTTTGCTGAGTTGGGGGGAACTACATCTTGGATTATAGTGTTGGGGAATCAGAGGAGAGGATGATGTTAACGAGAGTCTAATGGTTTTTTTATTCTCTTCCAGTAATGTAATTTATTGATATACTAGATATGGGGGTGAATTTAAAGTCTTCGTTTTGACTTTCCATAATCTGACGGTGTTTTATCAAGCCAAGTTCTTTTAAATATGAATATAGTTTCTTAATTTATTTACTGTCGTAAAATCCGGCGTACACGCACCTAAATTTTCAAGCTACAATTTTTTAATTTTTAGGTATATTCGCCATATAAAACGCACTCCTTTTTTGCGAAGAAACGTGAAATGCACTTATGCAATATTCTTATATTTTGAAGTCATTCATTCGAGGTATTATCCCAGGCATTTGAAAAAATAGTATACTTCTGCAACTACAATCCTTTAAGTTCATAAGGTATTTCATTTCTTTTAAGTAAACAGTACTTAAATATATGCAGAAGTCTACATTTTTTTACGTGCTCACACACACATCTCTCTTTTATTTTTAAAAATATTATTTTTATACCTGGCGTATAACGCACACCCGTAAATTTCGATCTTATTTTTTGTGTTAAAAGTGCGCGTTATATGCCAGATTTTACGGTATTTAATTTTAAATATGTTTAAATTATATCATGAATTGCTAATTTTTTTTCATTATGAAAAGAAAATTCATATATCGTAAATTCTGGCATATAACGCGCACTTTTAGCACAAAAAATAAGATCGAAATGTATGAGTGCGCGTCATACGCCAGATATAAAAATGGTAGCTTTAAAAACAAAAAAGAGATGAGCATGAAAAATTAGACTTCTACGTGTATCAAAACAATGTTTATTTAAAGGAAATGATTAATCTTATGAAATTAAAAAGTTGTTGTTCTAGAAATATACTATTTTTTAAAGGCCTAAGCTAATACCTCAAATAAATGACTTCAAAACATAAAAGCATTTCAGGTTTCTTCGTAAAAAAATGGTAGCACGTTATACGGTGAATATACTTAAATTTTTTTTTAAAAAAAGGTGTCTTGTGAAAGTATATATAATATGCTAGATTTTACGGTACTTATATTTATATATACATTGACATATACACATATAACCTGGAACGTGAAAATATATGAATGTAAATTACTTTAGTGGTAAAAAGAACTGATGGGGTTGTTATTTTTAAATTAATCCATGTACATATATTTTTAGGATTAAAAAATACTCGAATTATTAGAGGTGATATTTCGGTTTAAAATAGCACATAATATTAATACAATACCTGGAAAACAAAATATTGGAAAAAAGATACAAATGAAAAATTCTTTAAAAGATAGAAATTATCGCAATTTAATAAATATGCACAAATTAAAATGTTTATTATCATTAGATGCTACTACGATGGGAAATTGTCTTGCTTGTACTACATTATGCCTTCAAGAGGGAAAAAAGTGACTGTGGTAGACAAGTTGGGATCGTCACGAACTCGTGGCCGAAATTGTACCTATCAAGCCGTGAGCTCGAGTCTTGGTGTGACTAAAGGACACGTTATCTGTCCTTTAGTCACGTGATGCACGTTAAATCTGTCGTGACTCAAAGGTCTCCACGTAGTCTGATGCGGAAGTTTGGAGAGTGAGGTTCCAGTTACCTCTCTGACTGCGTAGTTATTGTATCATAGTAAGTTCAAAAATTGCGTTTTTTTTTATTATGTATTTCAATTCTACATATTAAGACTGCATTTTAGAGTTAAAATATACAGGAAAATATTTGTAAAAGAGTGTTTATTTTAAAATATAGAATTAGACCATAAAAATGTAATAATATATGAGCATAAAAATACAAATGAAAACATAAACAAAAACAGAATGGATTGCACAGCTAAATAGTTGGAAAAATGCATACCCGCGTAAATCGCGGGTTGCGCAAATTTTGCTACATCTACGTTATCCGTGGAAATCGCGGGATGCGCAGCTAGAGGGTTAAATTTTTTTCCCTTGTCACTTGACCATGGCACAAAATTAGGAGATCCATCGCCAACAGCTCTAGTGTGGATTCTAATTGCGAAGCAAATAAACATTCAATTAATCAAAGTATGAAAATGTACTTTATGAAACACCTTAACACAGCATATGTAATGTTGAATTCCGTAACTAACTCTGTAGTAAAACAAATTATAATAGCTATGCCTTTACTATAAAGACTAAGATTTAAAATTAGAAAGGTGAAAAAAAGGTATTTCGCGAACGTGTAATCGTAATGCAAAAAATAACCTACTTATTAGAAATTTTTCAGTTCATAAAAACTAATATTTTTAGTCTAATTACTGCATTCTCACATGAGAAGATTATGAAGAATGAAACAAATAATATAAAAAATTTAAGTCAGTTCCTTCTTAGGTCAACAAAGAAAATTTTTTATTTTAGTTACTTTTTATTAAATAATTTCAATTAATATATATATGTATTTACGTATGAGACACAATCACAATATTAAGTGGTAAAACACCTTTTTTAAATTAACATTAAAAACTTTTAACCCCATTAAATTTGTATAATTGCATTTTTTTAATAAAAATTTAATATAATAGGTAGAATTTATCTTAAAACTAGTGTAAAAGGAATGCTGACGTCTAACTAGCCCATGATTATTCAGGTTAAGTTAAATCTTCAGCGCAAATTTAAAAAAATCTCTTTTATCCAATGATGCTGCCATCTAGAGAAATAGCATCGATTGAAATATATCTCTTAAACTATAATTAATTAAATTTAATTAACGAATTAATATTTGAAAAAATTGTATTAACATCAAGTGGCATATCCACTACAAGTTTAAAAAAATGTATTTGTACGTGAGTGGATGAATAAAAAGTATTTTATCCATCCACTTGTGATTACTAGTCCACATGATTATTACACATCCACATCCGTTTTTTAAAAAGTATTAACGATTGAAAATTTGAATGAGATATATGAATAAATATATACAAGGAGAGTGCGAAAACTAATAGTAGGAATTGAAAAAGATTAAAAAGAGAGATTCGGAAATGCATAGAAAAGGAATGCTTGTTGAATATAACAAATAAAATAATTCATTTCCTGGAAAATAAAAGCATGATTGGAAAAATAGCTTCAAATTTTATTTTAATCAACTCTCATTCATTCTTAATTAGTTTCCAAATGCATTCTAATAGGAAATAAAGAAGCGTGATTTTCTTTGCGCGTATTATGAAAGAAAACTTTGGGGCCATTTATGGAAGCAGATAATATTTGACAACAAAAAATACACCAACCATTAGAAGAAAAAATTAATAAGCTCTATTAAAAGGAAAAATGTGCTATGAAAAATAACTTGTAATCCCAGATGATTCAATGAACTTCTTATCGGTTTTTTTTTTTTCATTATATCTAATTTGTCTTGAGTATTCGGAAGACAATGAACTTGAAAAACATGAAAATAGAAATAAAAAAAGCTTACCGTAAGGATTATGTATTTCTTTATTTCACGTTTTCCCCTATTCTCTATGCGATTTTTGATTTTTATTCTGTTAAAATTAAAACTTCTGAGGTATTGAACTCATTGATTCCTGCATCGATTTATATTTATGTAGACACAGATAGCGATGCTTCTTGAACACGAAAAAAAAGACTCTTTAAAAAAAGACGATAGAATTTTCAGTTTTTATTTATTATCGTAAATGACTTAATTAATATCGTTCTTAATTATGAAAATGGTTTGTCTATAGTTTTATATCATGCCCTTTTAAAGTCTTTAAACAACATATAAATATAGAAAATTGTGCAAACGCTTCATCTATATAATTTTAAGAATTCATATTTAGTTTTGTCTCTACAATGTCTGGGGGCGCGGAAGCTTAGTGAACTCATGATCAGCGTGTCATGAGTTCGAGCCCTAGTGAACTGATGACCCGCCACGTAGAGAGGCTGATGCACGTTAAGTTCGTGGTGGCTCTCTCTGGTTTGCGTAGTGTGGTAGTTTGGAGAGGGGTGTACACTCAGATTGTAAAGAAGTATTAATCCTTCTTCCCTCTAACCCGGATAGATGTGTGGGAGGAAGTAATTGATCAGACGATATGATTCACTAAAATTGTTTATTTGTCATAATATTCAACACAGACACAATAATAATCCATTTAAGATAAATTTGATCAACACTTAAAAGACTGAGGTGAGACCAGATAGAGTGGGGATAATATTTACGGACATTCAACTATATTCCTACGATAACTTATACAAGCTCGTTTTTTACCTCGGACGCTCACTTACAATTTAACTCTTTAACTTCAATTTGAATAATGAGCACAGTAATTCTCTGTCCTTTAGATGAAGCCTTGAACACTAATAGTTGGCTTGATTACTTCTTAGAGATTAACTACACTCGTCCTACACTATTAACGAACAACGGATGGATTACTCGCTTCTCATTAATTCACTTCACATCCGAGTTATCCTAACTTCAATAGACTTCAATTCTCGCTTTACTAATCTTCGCTTCTCACTTCACTCACTCTCTAAAACTCGCGAATACAGAATATATATATTAAACCTAATTTGCATAATCATGTTTTCTTGCCTTCGGTGAAAGTTGGTTGAAATAATTCTTTCCCTAAAAGAATCCCCAAGAGTTAGTTAGAGGACGCGTATAGAACCGTCACAAGATATCGTCTTCGTTCACTTGACCGAGGTTCAAAACTGGGATTTATGTCGCCATTAGCCCTCTTGCTGCTTTTTCGCGATTCATTAATAAACACACCCTCACTGTATGCAGGGTGAGTACACATGATGGGCCCGATTTTAAATAATCATTTTATCAAAATTACTGCGCATATTACAATAAGTGATACATGAAAGTAAAGAGAAATATACCAAGTTTTTTTCCTGTTACAAATGTTTGATGTGTGACCCTCTTGTTACACGGCATACGTCCAATCTGTAATCCAGTTCGTTCCACACATTTTGTAGCATCACTCAATCAATGGTTCGTAATGCTGCACAAATGCTTACTTATCGACCTCTGTTATTTGTTGTGTCAATTGTAAATGATACGGCTTGAAATCGTAAAATTTTCCATGCCGTTTTCTGGGGTATTCCAAGTTTACAGTTGGCAACAATCGTAGACTTCCAATAAAACTCTGCCTCCCCCTCTCCTTCTTCTGAGATGCTTAGCTGGCTGTTGCTTTTCCTTTTAAACAAGCAACCTGTTTTCTTAAATTGATGATACCATCGCAGAATGCTCTTGTTGTTCAGTGCTTCTATTTCTTTGCGAATTCTAAATGCACGTTGCACCGAAATAACAGAAAAATACTTGTGCATACTCTAATACAAAAAAACTCTTCTCTGTCATTTTAATCATGTTTGGATTTCCATCCCAGTGATCTTAAATATGCTGTTGATCATTACTAGAAAAAAAAACTTGGTATATTTCTCTTTACATTTATGAATCACTTATTATAATATATGAAGTAGTTTCACAAAAATATAATTTTTTAAAATCAACTCCATCATTTGTACTCACCTTATATAATATCTTATTTTCAGAACTCCAAGTAAGAGTGGGTATTTTTAGATATTATTAGAGTTTTTTTAATTTAGTTAATGGTGGAAATTTTTTTACATGTCTTCCACGTCGTCTTTTAATCAGATTAAGGTTCACTCAAGAAGTATTCACTTTGAACTCCTAAACATTCAAAGATTCACTCGAGTAATGCAGTCATTGAATTTTTCAAAAGCCATTTACTCTCAATAATCTCTAGAACGGCTGGAATGATATTCATGGATTTAATCAAATTAGAGTAAATTGATATACAACAGACATTTTTCTTCGTTCTCGAAAATGTATTCTTATAAATTGTTCCTTCGAGATTTAATGGCAAACTCGATGCAGAGCAAACAAAATCAAGGATTTTGTTATTTTTTTACCGTGAAAAGATAAGAAAAAAAGCAGAGAGAAATCATTTCAAGAAAGTAGGAAGGAGCAAAAAGCAATGAAAGAGCAATTACCTCGGTCTGTTTTGAGCCTCAAATATCCTTCATCAGCAATTCGTTGAGTTTAAACAAGGACAGTTTCTTGGTGGATATTCTTTTAGTTTATTTATTGACCACCAAGGTCATTTTATGTGTGAAAGAGTATTTTTTCTACTTATAAAACCATTTATTTTCGTGGCTTACACAGAGCACGATTCTAAAATATAATATCTTAAAATGTACGGTAAAATTTTGAAACTAGAAAGAATTGAAGGAATTATTTTCTTTTTTTAAGAAATATGCGAGAAATAGCTCTAAAGATTTAACGCAGTATTAACATCAAAATCAAAGAAAAAACCCTATTTTATGAATGCTGCTTTTGTATATATTTCATAATTTTTCATTCAAGCGTGAATGCAGCTTGAAGAAATATAATTCAATTTCATTTTGTAATCATCAACAATTTTAAGCACGTAAATATTTATAAGTTTTTTTAAAAGTAAATATTTGTATATGAAAATGAAGCAAAAATATATCATCACTCGGAGAAAGAGTAATTACATATCTTAATTTACATAATTGTGAAACCATTTTTATGTGACTAAGTTCTTAAGCGATTTAAAAAAAGATTGATGTAAAAGAATATAATTCCCTTATAATGCTGCAAGCAAAAATTTAAAGTGTTACTTTTACTTATTTATAGTTCAACATATTCATCTCTGATCTTTTTACCAAAGTAGTTCCTTCCTTATCGAACTTTTGGGAGTTAACATTTTAAATTTAGTACATAATAAAATAAATTCGATAATTTGAAGAAATCAACAACAAAAATTAATACCTGAATTGATGTACAAACTTCACGTTCTTGAAACCATATAAGGAAAATTTGAAAAAAAAAAATGAAGCTCTAAAAATTGTATTCGAATTAATATGAAACCCTAAGCATATTTAATGCATTTACTTTATCTCATTTATTGTAATGAAGTAATCTTTTTTAAATGCATTAAAGAGAGAATTTTAAAAAAAACTATTTATATTACCAGGTGGTTATAATTAAACTTCCCCTATAAATGGCCTCCTACAGCGCAAACGGGTGAACGGAATGCAACAAAATTTTGTATATGGGCTATACACGAAATGTGCTCACGTAATTTCGAAAAAAATCCCTTTTGGGGGAAAGACATGAAATTTAACACAATATAAATGATCAAAACTGAATAAAGAAACAATATTAACGTTTTTTTACTAGCTTCATATCATCTTGTCATCGAACCACCACATTAAGTAAAGGTAAGAGAGAAAAAAACACTCAGTTCAGTTTGCAGAAACAAGAACAGATTAGGACGAAATTGCACCAGAGGAGCAGTTGTCAATCAGTCGTGTCCAGGACGACGTAGGGAAAAGTGCTCCAAGTGACCATCCTCATTCACTTGCAAAATTTCAAGGCGATGGTCAGTGTGTTCAACAGCAGATCGTAACTAATCGGTTGTGAGGCTTCAAACATGAAGCATTATGTTCTTCAAGTCACACATTCAACTTCGCAACACCTCCAAGGTACACCAGACTTTTTAAATAGCTTCATAACTAGAAATCGTACAGTCCGTCTTGGTCTTTTAGTGAGTTAAAAAAAAAATTCATGTTTTTCCTGAAAAAAAAATTTTTTTTCCCGAAAAATTCCCTTTTTTTTTTTAATTCCGTGAACGCATTTTATGTATAGCCCATATACAAAATTTCGTAGCATTCCGTTCACCCGTTTGCGCTGTAGGAGGCCGTTTATAGGGGATGTTTAATTATATCCACCTCGTAATTCATTAGAACTGTTTCCATTTTAAAACCGTCAGAACACCTAATATTACGACCCTGCTTTTAAAACCAAAAGTTCATATTTATAGTTTTGCTATACAGCTTTAAAGAAAAAAAATCTGTACAGCAATATATCTGTATAAGGGATGGAGAATCACACACAGTCACTTATATCCCACATTTTATAGCAATTTAATGATTTCGCTTGTTAATAACCAGTAAAATATATTAATTAAAATTTGTTTTTAAAGAAACTACGAAGTTATTGATTTAAACATTATATTAATCCAAGCATTTGTCAGCTAATGTTATAAAAGTACATGGAACAAATGTATATACAGACTTTTGACATAAATTATTCACTTAACTTGTGTGTGAATATACGAAGTCAATCTGAAACTTTTTTTTATCGAATGTTTAACAAATGTGTCATTTAATAGCTTACAGTGATTCTTTTTCTTTAAATCATATTCCAAACTATTACATTAAATTAAAACTAAAATTATCAAACCAAATTATATTCCTGCTGTTGCAGTACTTGAATATACATATCTCGCATTCATATTAGAAACGCTCTGTTCATTTTCACAAGGACAATGAAACCACACCCAACACAATATTATATCAAGGGATTCTAGCGATGTGTAATGAATCTAGTAAAGAAACCGGAAATTAAAAACACGAGTACTTTTTCAGTTTCTGATAAGACTGTCAAATCTGATCAATAAAATGTCACCATTTCCGACTGAAATTTCGTGATTTAGGTTGGTTTTTTTAACCTCGGCAGTTATATAAGTATAGAAATAGTAAAGTTAACTTTTGTGTTTTTATTCCCTATAAGGTGGGGGGTTTCAACCCGTGACCCTTTGAGGTATTTTCGTGCCCCCTCATTTGAATTTGAGGCAATTTCAAAAAAAGTTGCCTTGTCTGCTTTTTGTCGCTAAAACACCTTTTTTTTCTGTTGTTCTTGATATTTAAAACATTTCTCTGATGTGTTTGATATCCATTTGAGATAAAATTTTCTAAAACTGACGAATTTTTCCAAACTTTAAATGTATCTTAAATAGTTTTAAACATTTTTCGGAAAACAAGTGAACTTATGTCTTTAACAGGTTTGCAAAGTATTTTAATTCGAGTTCCATTTAACTTTTTTGATTCCGATATATATGAGTATATATACATGTCTGTAAAAATTATCTCTTCCCTTAGATCAGGGGTGGACAACCTTTTTGAGGTGCCACTATCTGACAAAAAAAAAAAAAAATTATGCGTGCCACTTCAAACTTTTCCAACAAATTAAAGAATAGGAAAAGATGAAAAAATTTATTTTTTCACACCTCATATGGAATTTTTACGCAAATAGCACATATTTGATACAAGTCTAAGTAGTGAAAATTTAAAAATAATATAATAAAGAAGACAAAAGTACGAATTTAAGTTTTATAGTTAAATTTTTTTTTCAGTTTCAATCAGTTGGGTTAGGTATAAAATAAAAATGAGTAATCAAAAAAATTTAATTCTAAATAATTACTAAACAGTTAATACTTTCTTAATGTGATTTTTCAGTTTGTAGATTTTTTTACGTAGAATTAAATTTGTAGATTTCTTTACATTAGGATTAGTTCTCGAAGATTCTAAAAAAATAGGGTTGTTTTAGGTGTGCGTCCTTTTTTCTCCAAAATCGATACAAAAAAAGCAAAAGTGTGTTCACAAAAGAAGGTACATGATCAATCAAAATTGGAAAAGAACAATCTTTTCCTTGTAATCTTAAATTTAAATTATTTAAATGTCTCATATTATAGGTAAAAAAAGTTAAATCTCAAAGCCTATCTTCGTTCTTGAAAAGCAAGTATTCATTAGGCAGTTCATTGTGTTCTTCCAGATATTTTAAAACACACGCTCCCTCAAATTCCAGAATCTCACGAATACACATCCTTTGGAAAATCAACGCATACAACAGTGAAGGAGTGTTGTCGCTATATTATAGTTTTCTATTGTAATTTAATGAAGTCTATTTAAAATAAATTTTGATGCTTTGTTTTGTCTGAGACAACCACCTTTCAATCAAACAGTAAAAAAAAATTAACAATTACTATCTTTTCAAATTTTTAAATTGTTCAATAAGTCTTCGCGTGCCACGGGTTGGCCATCCCTGCCTTAAAATTAGTTGTAGTCTTCTAAAGCAAACCTCCTTTTTTTATATAAATCTCCTGACTGCAATATTTTTTCGACAGTCATGTAGCCCACGGATCACTGTGAATTTATTGATTTGGCCCACGGGTCAATGTAAATTTATTAATTTGACCCTCGAGCGTAAAAGGTTGAAGACCCCTACTATAATGAAATAATACTTATACTGAACATCCCTAAATGTAGCTCTGGTGCTACTATCGATTAGATTTTTGTTGTAGAGCAAAGAAAAATTGCTCATGTTGAATAGGATCTATTGTAGTGATCACCAAACCGTCGATCACGAGCTACTTGTGCCTCACTGGGACATTTTCGGTAGATTACGTAGTAGAGTTGAAACTTATTGATTTTCAAAATGATTAATTTGTAAAATCGCGGCATAAGCTCTGAAAATATTTAACCTCTTGTTCCTTAAGAAAAATACGCAATATTGGTCCAGGTTTATCTCAAAGTGAAGGCAGTATTCAGCTTTACAGATCTGTGTGAGATTTCTTCCTCCAGTATGAAATTTACTTAAAATAAGTACAGAAACAAACTCACACACAGATGGACAACTGTATTAGAATGGCAGCCACTACCTGCTCTTCGAATATGAAAAAAACTTGTTCATGAAAAGAGTCCCTCTCATTAACCCCTTCCAGACTCATTTTATTTCTGGATTACGGATTAAAAAATGTCAAATGTTTTATGGTTGTTTTCAAACATGCATATCTTGTTAAACATAATAGCACCATTCGCATACAAAATTTCCTAAAAATAAATGTAAAAAAAATCTATTTAATTAAATGAATAATTTACCTGTAAAGTTGGCTTTCTGTAATGGCAGAAATTATTAGATTTTGGAGTCAATTCTCCCTAACTATAAATATAAAGCTTAGAATACCTAGCTTTTATCTTGAATTACAAATTTTATTTACATATTTTGAATTTATATAAATGATTATTAAATTATTAATCAAACTTTGATCGAGTAAAACCGGGATTTCGATGATAAATTTGAAAACACGGCACTGCACATAACCAACATCGCAATCTGGACAATAGAGAGAATCTTGTTTCTCTTCCTACCTTCTTCACTTTACTGTTTCTCCTTTGAACAGCAAATAATACACTGTTGTGTTGGATTAGTTTTCTTCTCTGTTGGGGGAATGGAATCAACAAAGTGTTTTTCAGACAAGTGTTCCTCAGCAGAAGGACGTTCTCTTTTTGCAGAAAATTCTACCGAGTGGTTCTTTTCAATTATTTGAGACCATAAAAAGCACATGTGAAATAATTCGGAAAAGACTGATTGCACAGTATAAATTTTCATAGTTCCCGAGCTATACTCCGGAGGAGCCAGGATGCAATATTTCACCTGCCCGAGCTCAACACGGAAAAGGCCGGGAAAGGGTTAGTTATTTATTACTAACTGCTCTTCATCTTCACTTTTATGTACAATTCAATTCCAGTTTCTTTTTATTATAAACAGCTTTTATTATTTATATATACTGGAAATGTAAGTTTATATAAATAAACAAATGTAAATTTTTTTATGAAAAGTTGGTATCTATTTTCGTTTGATTGATAGCTAATAGTATGATTTAAAAACGTTGCGGGGTTCAAGTGTAGTACGGGGGAGGGGGGCTTTGGATTTGTCCTTTTTTCTTTGGATTTGGCGATTTTTTTCAGATATTATGGTGAGATAACGAATTCATTCTGGGTTCCGGACATTTTTCGCTAAGTGAAGTAGCTTGGCGATCGATTTTGGGCGTTAAAAAAAATTGACATCGCCAAGGACCTCCCCCCCACCCCTATACTACACTTTAACCCGTTGCGGTAGCTCAGAAGCTTCTTAAGTTCGGCTTCCACTGATCTATTGAATAATTAAGTTTATACGAAAGCGTTAAAAGAGCCGATGCGGATTTTGAGCTTTGCTAATTAAGTCTTTTGCTAAAAACTCACGCGAGAGATCGTATATATTTATCACAATCTTCTTATTATTTTATTTGAACTATCCTTCTGAATTTGAAACAGAACGTGTTGCAACGATTTGTGATTTAATCTGTTTTTTTGATAAACGAGCTATTTACAGGTTCAGTCACGTCATCGTTTATTTTCGTTCATCCCTAAGTGTAACAATGTACATTGCGATAGGGAAAAAGCTGGTGACATAAAACCTTTGTAGAAGCTATATATTGGTAAACATGTATTTTACCCAATCAATGCATATTCTCACATTTAAAAATGAAGAAACACCGACTTGTCTCATTTTAAAGTTGAAAGCTGTCACATGTCAAATCAAAGAGTTTTTTGTATGATCTTGTGCATGAGGCATCTGTTTTAATTAAAATATCGTTGTGTATGAGGTATATGTTTTAACCCTTTATCTACCGCATTATGATTTACTGCAGTTTTTTTCATAGTACATTTTTTTTTAATCACTACACTGAAAATTAAGAGGCATACATAAACAAAATACTTAACTTTGCGAAATTTAATCCGTTAGAGCTAATTCATTAATTAAATATATTCAACTGTAAAATTAATTTTGTACAATGTTCACTAAAATAAATAGTCAAATCGTTTTCTAAGATCTTCATTAACAAACAAACAAAAAAAAAGACTTTTACCTTTTGACATTAACTACTTTTTCGGAACAAAAAGACAAACTTCGCAACCCGATCAAAATATCAGCTGAAAACGCAATTTCTGCTATAAAATTATTCGCCTTCCCCGCTAAACTACTCATCATAGAACCCGTGCTGCCATATATCTTAGAAGAGTGGATTTAAGAGAATATTAATGCTAAGTATCGTCAGAGTATTCGTAAAAATGGTTAGTCTATGTAATTTTAAAGTGAATGGTACTTATAAGTACCGTCGGTAGATAAAGGGTTAATTAACATAATTGTTGTGTATGAGGGATCTGTTTTAATTAACATTATCGTTATGCATTTCATTCTTCCCTTCTAGAGGATTCGTTGAGCAGGAGATGGGCAGTAGTTTAGTCCATAGAACACTTGATTGATTATCGCATCTGACTTTTTGTTTTAAATCTTACAGATTTTTAAGAGTTTTTCTTCCTATCTTATTTGATTTAACATATTGTAAATTCCTTTCACTACATTAACCTGTTTTACCTTGTTTTTTTTCAGTTACATCAGAACAGATTCTTCCTGTACATGTTCATTCCTTCAGTTATTTGTATCAAAGCCTTACTTTCACACTTTTTACGTATGTAGAACATCCAAAATATTATTTGCTTTCAGAATATTATATTGCTCTTGGCTAGTCGTGAAAATTTACAATGGTCTCGTATAATAAGAGACCTTGAACTCGTAAAAGAAGACAGCGTAACAAAAATACATGTAAGCCTAATACTGTTCATATATTGCATCGTGAAACATTGACCTGTATCTAGAATTTTATTACCATATAGTATAAAGGAATCAAAGTTGTTACGAACAGTAAAATATGGATGTTCTGTTAATATATCTGATATAAATAAGTTTAATAGACATAAAAATTGAAAATATTTTAGCACAGGGGAATTAATTTGTTTATTCAATTGGAAAAGCTATTGAACGTTTTAAAATTGGCTTATAAACATTTTTTTTCTGTTTTAAAGAGCAATTATAACTGATTATAAGAAAATAACACAAAATAAAACCTTCTTTTTTAAAATAGTACAGATATTTATAGCAATATCATCTGAATTTTAAAAAAAATACGTTTAATATATATAATACTTTTTTTATATTGATACGAGAGAGGAAGCAAGTAAAAGAAATAAAAATTCGTTAATTGTTAAAATGGATCCCATTTTGGAAAGTAGATAAATTTTTGAAAAGTGCTTAAGATAATTTCGAACGATTGTAAAGTTAATCCACGTAATTATTTATGTAATGCACCATTGTATAACATAATTACGATGCATTACTTCAGCAATGAATTTATATCCCTTGCTCGTTTATTTTAACGGAATGTTAAGGAATTCTGGAAGAAGTAATACGTTTTATTTTCATTTATTTTTCAAAAAATTATTCTCATAAAAATATTTTACATGACACAATTAAGACTTAAATATAGCTTAGGTTAAAGAAGTTTAAGAATATTATGTGAGGAATCTTAGGCATATATTATTTAATAATAATATCAGTTTTTAATAATGTTTCTTAAATTAATAGATATATCATTGTGTATAGATATAAAGATTATTTTTTAAGTTTTATTCCTATGCGTGTAAATTTATATTCTGAAATACGGTCAGACCTCCATATTACGAACCTCTATTTTGCGAATTATTTCCTGGAACCTAGAACACGTTTTACGATTTCCTTCGTAAAATAACCTCTAAATACCGAAATGTATTTTCTCTTCAACGAATTTTTTTTCCTTGGAATCCGACTTTTTTTCTCCCTTATGTTTAAAATATTTCTGGACCTTCGTATAAAGAAATGATAAAATTATTTGAAAAAATTTATTCGGATTACAGTATGGAGAAAATACGCCTGAACGGGTATAGGGTGCATTGAAAAGATGCGACTCGCGTTATGAGAAAAAAACCCATTTTTTTCAAACAAAATTAAGAGACTTTACCTGTAATTAAATTTAAAGACCCATGCATTACCTGCTTAAAATTACTCGTTATATAAAAAAATGTTTAAAAATGCTTGGAGAGAGAGAGGGGGGGGTCTAAAATTAGGAAATGTCATTAAAATTCATCAATTTTCATATAAAGTAATTTTTTTTAAAGTTGAAATTACACTACATTTCTGGACAATTTTTTCCCCTCCTTGTTCTCTCCTTGCAAATTTCTTTTTGATGGATAAGAAATATAAAATAAAGATATTAATTCACAGAAAATGTATGGTAATAATTACTTTTTTTTAAAAAAATAGTGTTTATGAATTTAAATTTTGTTTTCAGTATTTTATAAAGTATATTTAAACATGAATCTGAATGAAACGAATTTTCCACATAATGAACATTTTCCGGATTCTTTCTTTCTTTCTTCTTCAAATTTTTTTTTGAAGGATAAAAAATATAAATAAAGATATTAATTCACAGGAAATGTATGGTAATAATTACTTTTTAAAAAAAAAAAATAGTGTTTATGAATTTAAATTTTGTTTTAAGTGTTTTTATAAAGTATATTAAAAGATGAATCTGAATTTAACGAATTTTTCACATAACGAACATTTTCCGGATTTTGCGACTTCGCTAAATAGAGATCCGACTGTATTAACTTGGATTTTTTCAACAAGAGTACACACTTTTCAAATAGGAATAATACAAATCAGATACCAATATCTAAGAACTGTAATTTATAAGGCTTCTTTTATATGGTGTAGAGAGGGGAGGATATAAGAACCACAAGTTGATGCTTTTGCGTGCAATCGAACGCAATAAAGCTGAGAGGCTCTTTGTTAAAAGAAATCTGACGAATCCTTATTCTTTTGTTGAATGTCCGAGAACAAAACTTTCTCATTTATAATCCTCTTTTCTAAATATAATAACCAAAACTGGATATCACTTGCGTCAGCACTTTTAGCTCTGGAAGTGACTGGAGCTTTGGTTCCTGTTAGTCTGAAGTTAATTGGATCAGATAAGATTCGTGAACTGAGATAAGAAGAAAGTTTATGCTTGAAAGTTTGAAAAATACGTCTCGATTCTTCCATATCATAAAAAAATGGGAAAATATATTTTTATAATTAAATCTAAGCATTGCATAGCAGGGGGGTGGGGAGCAATAAGTATATTACAGCCGACTTCTTAGTTAGTTTTTTTTATTAAAAAACATTTAATGATATTCTTATTCTTACACTGACCCAAACAAATGTAAAATCAACTTTTAAAACTGATAACCTCTCGGATAAATGTTTCAAACTTTGACGATAATAATCACATCGCTTTTAAAAACGTTATATACAATCAAAGCAGTGTCCTTCCACTACATGTTTATTTTAAGAAAGGTTGCGGAAATAAATAACATATTGAAAATTATAATAAGTTGTTTATCTTTTAGTTTTCTCAAATGCACAAGTTTACACTGAATTATTATAAACCACTTAAACGAGTTGTTTAATTAATTTTTGAATAAAGTGTTTAATTCTATAATTTTTTTATGTAATTTAAATTTTATAAGAAAACAAATCCAAAAACAGGCTGGGAATTTGTTTTAGAAGTAAAATAAAGAATTTTAAAATTTATGTTTAATTTTAATAAGACATGATCTCGTAAAATACTGCTTTTTCTGAGGTGTTGTTAAAGGCCCCTTCAATGAATAATATAAAAAGTAAACTATTTAATTTATAAAACTATGTGAGATTACGCTAAGATTTCTATCATAACTTCTGTTTTGACGGACTTAAAAAAATTAAGTTGTACTATGATTCATACTAGGCATGGAAGAATATGCAATGGATTTTTGGCTTGGTTTAAAAATGCCTTGTAATTTTTAAATTTATAATACCATAAATATCGGGTGGCCTTAAGAATACACCTATATTTCCACACACAGAGATATGAGCTATAAGAATGAAATTTATTCTAGATTTTTTTATTTTAATTTTTTTACCTTGAAATCCTACTTGAATTACTTTTTGACTTCTATACATTTTTCCTAATGCGGGAAGAGACGCAACATTTTTCCCTAACTTTAATAACTTTATTATATATGTAATAATAAATTATATATGTATATATATATATATTTATTTATTTATACATATATATAATATATTATATATATGTATATATACAGTGGCGCACACAAGGGGGGGGAGTCTAGAGGGTCCGGACCCCCCCCCCCCCAAGCCTTTGATTTTTTTTTCGATTGACTATAATCCTATGTATATAGTACAGAAAATTTAATCAAGTATATGTTATTAATAATTAATGTTATTACTTAATGCTAATTATTCATTAAATTATTAATTGTTTACTGTTTTTTGTTACCGAAAATCGACGAAATCAAAAGAATATGTTGGAGCATGATACGAGAATAGTGAACTTTCGACCCTTAACCCCCCCCCCCTCTTGAAAAATTCTTGTGTGCGCTACTGTATATATATATAATAAAAAATACTAAATCTTTATAGCGGTTAGTTCAATTCCAGAAAAAGAAAGAAAAAAAAACCTGATATCAAATACATATTTTGTTTTCATTAAAGTAATCATTTTGAATTATTAACTATTTAGATGTGTCAAAAAAACACTCTTTATGTTTCATTTTATGTCCATTCGGTGCGTTAGACGTTATAGTAGATTGCCCCATTTCAAAAATGTTTTCCCCCTGTAAGACAGGTCCCGTATGATTTACCACCACATATTTTTACCCCTTATCGTCACTCAGTTATGTTTATGCTGATTCATAACGTGAGTAAATTTAACTGAGCTTGTAAGTAGAAATTGAGGAAATATCAGACCTATGATTGAAGCTGCATTCATTTTTATAATGAAGAACTTCCCCTGTGAGCTCGAAAATGATGTTCCCTCCACCATTATGTATCACCACCGGCTGTGGACAATCGAATGCCCCCCATGAGCCTCCCCCTTCCTCCCACATAGTTGCCTGGGGAAGGAAGCGAAAAGGAGGGGGTGAACAATGAGTAGGGCGGCTGGATGAGCCGTTTGTCACGTGACACCTCAGACACGCTCTGACTCAACGCGCATGCGTTCCAGTTATCGCTGACCCGCTCCACGCTACGGCAGACGATTTTTTCGCTCATTCAGGAGTATTGGACGCGAAAATCGTCTGTCGCCGGTATAAACAGAGGATTTCCCAGCGATGCCACCTTCCTAAGCCAAAAATTTTTTAGATTTTACAGGTGAAGTCCATGTACAGACTGTCCAGATGGATCCTCCTCAATTCAAGGTATGGGTTTTTTGATTGATTCAAATGTATGCATGGATTTTCACTTGACCGGCTGGTCACTATAGGTTAACCGGTTAGGGGATATTTTGAACGACCCCTATGCTTTCTGGACCGAATTAGGACCGTTCAACTCATCGGCCATGTGGTACGCGTATTGTCACGATATATCAAATGTACTCATTGCTCTTATATTTCACTGCTAAAGATCTCTGGCACAAGTGGGGAAAACAAAATTACAAAGTTATCTTGCGTTTTACAGAATAAACGGCCGAGTTTATTAACAGTCAGTTTTAAAAATAGTTATCTGTGGAAAAGACTTATATCCGGTCTAAATCTGAACTATAGATTCGATTATTTTGGGGTCTTCCTTTCTTTTTGTCTTGTTTTTATGTGCATGCCTAAGATCGAATTTTAGGAGGGCATCTATTTAGCTTCAAATTTGGCTTTAAATAAAGTGAACTCGGAATATATATATACTTTTTTTTTTTAAATCAGTCCTTTTGTTTACTTATCTATACAAAAATTTCGAAAAGTATTTTATTTATTAATGATAAAAGACGCCATATATACTTAATTTAATCCATTTTATAATTTACTCATTCCCCGTGTTGTTAAAAGTTGCGATGGTATTTTAAAAATCAAAATCCTTTTGACAAATTTTTTTAATATGCATTTCGTTATCGACTAGAGAGAGGATCATACATACATAAACACATACATGCAGAGCTTTCGACAGAACCCCTCCCCCAATCTCGTAGATGCAGGAAGCGGATAATTGAATCCAGAATGATTTTTAGAAGAGAAGAGAGAAATGCATCCGAAACTCTTAGCGTTTGAGTAAAATGTCAAAGAACACTGCGAGATAACTGGAAACAAGATAGACCATTTTTTCTTCTTTTTACTCTCAGAGAATATTGATTTTTCTCTCGTACTCTTTTCTATCCCACTGAAACCCCAGCTCCCTACTTTTATTCACTGAGTAAAATTTTAGATCGTAAAAATTATTATTTATTGATTTATAAATATATTTGATAATAGTATTTTTGCTTAAGATGTGTCTCACACTTAAAATATTATTAGAGAAAAAAATTTATTGAAAGTTATGTTTTGTTAGGCGGTTGCTAGTTATTTCCTTTGCCGAGCGGTATTCACTAAGGAATACTTATGCCTTGAAAATGTTAATTTTTAATGTATTTTTTTTATTTTTTAAAAAAATATTATTTAGGGTTTTATTTATATAAAAATTGCTACAGTGTAATAAGAATATATATTTAAATTTATAAATCATTTAATTGCTAGTAATTAGATCTGCTACTTTAGAAAATATCATTTGCAACGTATAATCTAATTAGTATTCCTTATAGAAATGCTTCTTATTTTCATATGCTTATAATTTTTTAAATAATGATTATATTTTAAATTTTTTACACTTTTTTAAAACCTTCCTTTAAAAATAATGTGTAACAGAATCGAATTATTTAATTTTAATCTCAAATAATTATATCCAATTGAAGATTGTTTATATTTTCAGCTCTCGAGACAAAATTAACACCTTTGAGGCCCCTTTTAAATAATCTGAAAATAGATACATTAAAAGAAAATGCATTCCTTCCCTACGTGAAGTACAAGTAATGGTTTTTTTTATGTTTAATGGGTGTTTTTTATGTTTAATATTTGTCGACTAAGTAATCATTAAGTTTATAAATACGTTAAATTTATCTCTCTCACTCTCTCTCTCTCTATATATATTCAATTAAAATTGTTTACACTCTCAAAAAAATTCTTTTTTTTTTCGAAGTTTCTTTTTCATTTTCACGAGGTTTTTTTAAAAATTAATTCTAAAGTATTCCTAATTAGATTATACGGCTCATAATTTATTCAAAATGAGCATTTTCTATGTGAGTTAATGTAACTTTGATACCTGTTTGTGTAAATAGTAGTTATTATAAAAATCAAAAATAGCTTTCAAATCAATATACGTGACAGCCATTTAATTTATAATAAATAATTGCCTTGCATATCTTACATACCATTTATACTTGAAAAATAGTAATTTCTTATATATATTTATATTATTTTAATCACAATCAAACAGTCAATAAATAATTTTATATTTTGACATCATTCTCAGTTTGAATTTTCACATCGCTAAATCTTTCGCTAGAGTTTTAAAAGAATAATAATGTATGATTATATATATTTTGCTGCTGTCACACACAGATTAAATACGCATTTTTCCTTCCTCTAATGTCAAATGAATGTCTTGTTTAATTTCTCTCTTTTTTTATTTAACCCGTACAAGACAGGAACTGTGGGTAACACCGACTCAAAACCAACACGCCAACGCGGAATAAAGTCCAAAATGAAACAGAATTGAAATTTCTTTTCCGGCATCTGATTTAAATTTTCAGTAATTTGCATTTTCTTTCTCTTTTTCTTTTTTAACTATTTGCATTTCTCAAATATTATTCCTGAAAATACTTATATTAGAAAGAATTAAATTTTCAACATGCAGTTTGGTGATAATTATTTTACTTTTCCCCAGTTAAATATTTCAGAAAAATTTATAGAGCAAAAATAACTTGTAACAATATTTAAAAATTTACTTGTAGCAATATTTATTACTTAACTCATTTCACAAAACTATAATACAAAACACTGTTTAAATAGCGCTTTGAATATAAAGCAAATGAAGCATTGGCAAAATATTTCATAATAATTGCTTGCTCTGACGATTATTTAGTGTTAAAATGTTAATGATGAGAAAATTATGTCTCCTTTAAGATAGATTAAATATAATACAATGTTCTTTTTATTGTCGAACAGTAAATGGAAAACATTGTGAACGTTTTTAATGTTGAAACGTTATAAATTTCTGAAAACTGAATTTGTTACTCCAATAAATTTCGTTCATCGCTTACAATGTTCGACTGTTAGTCAATTTTATATTGCTAATACTGGAATTCTTTTGCTTCCACCTGCCCCTTAGGTACAAAAATTTTAAAAACTTGTAACACTTCTGTTGAACAGTATAATGCTCTATGATAAAAATTCCAAACCAATATCTTGATTCTTTTTGTAAACATTATTTATTCCATTTTTTCATTAGATTTATACTAGTTTTTACAATGATTTTTTGAGTTATAAGGTAATTGTTCATGGTTGTGTGCATTTTTTTTTTCATTTTATTTGTAGGTAGTTTTAAAATCCTTAAAAAGAGTTTTTTTTTTTTTTTTTTTTTTTTTTTTTTTTTTTTTGTTCACTTAAATTTGGTTATGACACTTTTGTAAGGTTTTGTTTTATTACATAAATGAAAGTGTGTAATTTTTCCCGTTATTCATTAATAATTCTAAAAATAGTTTTAATTTTGATTTTTTTTTAGTCATTCAGCGTATATTGCAATATTAATATCCAGATGAACAATGAATTAAAAATATTTTAATCACTATTTTTTGTATTGTTATTTATCTAATGAATAAAGAAAGAAAGAAGGAAATCTTTCTGGAATGCAAAAGCTTTGAATTTCGAAACCAATATCATTGTAGAGAAGCAATTTATTTCCTTGAAATAAATTTTAGGAACAATGGCAGAGAGTAGAATTTTTAAGAATACCTTTGGACTAATTAAAAATATATACACAAAAGGAACTTCTGGCATTGAATAGAGCACTCTTAATAGTTCCAAATTCTCAATAACTTTATTATTATAGATTTTTCTGCATAGTTTCAGAGCTCTAAATCTGAAAATTTAGTTTTTTTCTGTTCTAAATTCTCAATTTCATTGTTTGCATTTAAATTGCAGAAAGCGCACAACGAATTATTTCTAATAATCTATTTTATGTTCAGAATAAAAATCGTTTCATGCATTTTTAAATTTTGCTCCTTGTAAAGAACCTAAGTGACTGACAATAATTTGCAACTTTTGACTTTTTATGTAAGATTGCATTGTGTGGTTTCAGTTTTAATTATATCATACAATTTAACTGAAAAATAAACTCAAAGTAATTTATGAATAACTATTAATATATAATAATTAACTGGAATCAGATTGAATATCATTAATATTCACTTAATATTTTAAGAGGGATTTTTTTTTGTATACCTCAATGCCTTAAGGTTCCTTTTGTTCGGAGACAAGTTTTCTAAAATGCCGTGCTGTTAATAATTTTATGTTATTTTGTTGATGCTTACGACTTAAATTAATGAAAAACCCCAACTAGGAAATTATATAACAATTTAAATTTATTAAAAGGAGGTACTATAGCTAAAATTAGATGAAAATTATGCCGAATTTCTAAACACTCTATATGGAATTCAAAGCCATATATTTAAATTATTTTTACACAATATATTTATGCAATCACAAAGGCAATGTATTAAAATCTAAAATATATTTACAATTATCAAAAAAGTTATGGCTCATAACACATTTTTTTATAGAGAATTTTATAAAATGCATGGAATTCGTAATAATAAACTGCTAAAAATTATAAAAAAAACTATCGATGTGTGTTAAGCTAAATTCTTAGTTCATTAACTTTGTCATACTTTAAATAACATGTATACCAAATATGAAAGAAATACATTCATAAGCTTTTGAGATATCAGGATTTAAGTAACATAACTTTGACTAAAAAATACAAAAGCATTTAAAGTTTTGATTATTATTTTACTAAAATAATATTTAGTATGAGGTATTTAAAATTCCTCATTTTTATACCATAAAACCTTCCTCGTTCTCTGTCGTATTAAATTTTTTCTTTCTATCTGCTCGATTTTTTTTCCTACACAAAATTGTCAAGATAAAAAAAATTAAATTTCATTCAAACAATGATTTAGAAATGTAAGCAGATACCTTTAATATAATTGAAATTAATAGCTATATATAGCAAACTACTCTCTAGAATACAACTTAAATAAGAATTATTCGTAGAATTTTAACAATAAACTGAATAATCACTCTGTTATTCTAGTAAATTTGAAGAAAAAAGGGTCGGATTTATTTGCATTGCAAAATTTACTAATTAGTCGGGCACTGCAGGTGTATTTCGATTTTTGATAAGCTCGTGGACATTTCCCGCTGATTCGTCAAATGGTGCGGTTAAGTTATTTGCGGTGGTTCTCAATAGTTCGCTTTCAGTTAACCATGTTGGTTGAAATACTTCACCCCTGAGATCATTTCCGTTCTCTCATGTGGGATTTTTAAAGATAAGGCGATATTTGTTATCATGGACCCTTTTACTGGAGAATTCGTTTGCTTCAGTGTCTTATTTACCATTACCTATCAAATCAGTTTATATCTGAATTTCTGGAATGGTTTCGTTCGTATGAAAAGATAGAAGCTGGGTGACGTTCTAAATTAATCTTCCACAAAACGCATCAAATAAAACTTTTCTAAATTCCGAATTTAATGTGTTTCATTTAATTTGTATGGCTTCTTTTATATGTATACAGGTGTCCTTCGTATAACGCGGTTAATTCATGCCATGCTGTGTCGAAACCGTGTTATACGACTTTTTATTTATTTAAATTATTATTTTATTTATGTATTAACTTAATTATGTATGTTCATAATATAAATCAGAGCAATGTGTACCTTGTTGTATCGAAACCGTGTTATACGAAACTTTGAAATAATATAAATCAAGGCAATGTGTACCTTGTTGTATCGAAACCGTGTTATACGAAGCTTCGAAATAATATAAATCAAGGCAATGTGTACCGTGTTATATCGAAATCAAGTTCTAAGGTGTAAAATTTTATGATATAGCTGAAATTTCGTTCCAATAAAACATACAAATGGAAATGTAAGTTAACTTCAAGTCTTTGATCAAAAACAAAAATATGAAATACATAAATTAAAAATACTATAAAATTATTATTACAACTATTATAATAAAATAAATAGAAACAGCTTATTGGAATCAGAAAATTAATTTCCATCATCACTCTTACCAGGTATTACGGCTAATCTATTTTTTTCTCTCGAAGTTGGTTGAAATCCCTCTTCATTAATTCTCTCTCCAGCATTACAAAAGTTATCTGACGTAGTTGCAATTACCTGTCTGTTTCGAACTAGCAATTCTCTCAGAATTTCTCAATAAGGAGCTAAAGAACTTTATAATTCTACTTTAAATTCCATTTTAAAGAGGATGGAAATTCCCTTTATTATACGAAAATGATATTCAATTTTTTAAAAACCATGTTATATCAAAACCGTGCAATATTAAATGCAAGTTTTATGCCATGTGATATCGAATCCGTTATAATAATCGCAATTTTCGTACCGTGTATTTTCAAAACCGTGTTTTACAAGTATCATACTATACGAGGGACGCCTGTCTCCGTTTCTTGATATGATTCAGAGTTCTTAAGATTAAATGTAAGTGATTCATATTCACTGATTTCTGATAACAAAGATAGAATAATATATGATGTGAATATAATTTATAGCAAAAACTAAAGGAATCGCTCATTTTTTATTTCTAATTGTAAATGGAAATACTTGATTAAGAAAATAATCAAGAATCTCTGTAAAAATTAAAATCAAAAATATTTAGCATTATAATTCTTTATACCGAGCTCTTTCTGTAATTTACAACAACAAAAAAATTTAGCTGCAACCAACCATTTAAGTATGCATAATATTTTATAGATTATTCTTTTCTCAAATTATAAATTAATCATTGTTTAGTGGAATTTTTGTATATTAATTATTTAGGTACACATCTTCGACACTCATGTCCAAAACATTCATAAAGGGGAACACAATATTCTCATTTAATCATTTTTGCCTCCAAAAAATAGTTGTGAACCAAATGTTTCATAAATTAAGTCTTTTATTATTATTCCTTTCTTTTTAATTACGATAAAGGAAAAAGTTTGTAAAAGTGTTTGACACAAATAGCGATGAAGTTCGCTTAGTCATTAATCGTTTATTCGCTATTTATACATAAAACTATTGATTGTAGTACGATAATCAAATACATAAGACATAGCAAAGTAGAAGCTAATTGACATGAGGTCAAACATTTCCAAAAATACGCTAGTGAGTCTGTGTTTTTCTTCCCCAGATAGTTATCGTACCATTTACTACTGAATGAAGAAGTCTCAAACCTGATTTTTTCACAACGTTTTTTTATTTATTTTTTCTTATTTTGACCATGAGTAGCATTTTAAGTAAGGAAACTTGTTAACCCCTATTCAATGTCAGATGTTCTAATTCCCTAGAAATAGCATCTAAGAGGAAGAAGCGGAATGTCCACCACAACACCGTAATGTATTGCAAGAGTTACTTTCATCATTCAAATCACGCGTATACAGTTTTGAAAAAAAAAGACAAATCTTCTCGCTAGAAAATTAAAATCAGTTTCCTCTTCCTACATGCATATTTAGCCCATTATGGGTCATTTCGCAGTTTAGTTCTACCTGTTTCTTAGTTCATTTTCTTTCTTTCTTTTTACAAAAAGTAAAAAATCTTATTTGAGGTTTTATTAGTTAACTTTATTAATAATTTTATTGATTTTTTTCACAGTTCAAGTAAAAGGGGGGGGGGTGATGCTAGTTTTATGATGCATTTGAATATTCATTGAACCCAGTAATTCGCTAATTATTAAGTTCATTGAATTTTAAGAATTATTAATTTAAGAATTGTAAGATCAATGATGGGAAGAGAAATAATTGTGAATTTATTGTGATTATATAGGTGACAGAAATGGAAGTTAAGTCAGCGTTTCTCAAAGTGTGGGGCGTGCCCCCTAGGGGGCGTGATAACTCTACAAGGGGGTGTGAGCATATTGAAAAGTCGAAAACAAAAGATTATTTGAAAAAAAATATTAAATTACGATCAGTAAACAAACAAAATAATTCTGACATAATAAAATATAAAATACACGTTTTCACTCATATAATACACTTATAAATGTATCAGTACTGCACAATGTATTTTATGATTAATTTAACAATACTAAGTTAAGAGCAAGCTAAATAATTACCAGTGACCCCATGGGCTTGTCCCATATATAAAATTATACACCAAAATTAATACTTATCTGGATAATTTGTACGGTTTATAACTAATCCCTTAACTGCCGATTTAAAGTTAGGTGATTCACTCCCCAAAACCACCGTTTTCCCCGTAGGCGCGCGTATGTGATGTATATATATATATATATATATATATATATTGAGGGGAATGAAAAGGAATATAAATAAGTAAAATCTTCTCTGAAATAAGTAAATCCTTCGGAAACACTGTCAATGGCCTTTTATTACATTCCAAAACCTTCGGAATAATTTTGAGGGGGGGGGGTGCCAGCTCAGGTGTCGTCCGCGTCACTTGACCATGGTTCAAAATTACGCGGACCGTCGCCAAAAGCCCTCGTGTTGCTAATCAGTGATACGTTAATATTCTCTCACTCACTCGGAATAATTTTATGGATAGCAGTGCTCAGGGGAAATCGTACTTCGAAAAGACGTATATATACGTCCGGGGCAATTAATGCTTTGGCTGAGTGGGACGTTTATATACGCCAGTGGTACTTAATAGGTCAAAGTTGTATTGTAGCTTTAGCGTCAAAGTATAGTTTTATTGAATTCAATACGTTGCTATTGTGTGTGTATTGAGAGAGGGTGGGGGCGATGAAAAATATGATTGAACATTGGGTCGCAAATATTGAAAATTTACGAAGCACTGAGTTAAGTATATTACTGATATAATTTTAGATCTTTTCCCGGAGCCTTACTCTGTACTTTAAGAAATCGCTTCAGTCAACTTATAGTCAGTGATATCTTTGTAAGTGCTTTTGTAATTTTATACTTGGCAACGTAGCAGCGAATAACATTATGCGTAGGAATGCATTTCAAATCGATTCCTCCATCATTAATGCATCCTGTGTAGTGGATGTGGATGCCACTTAATGAAAATTTTCATTCAGTAATCATAGCCCTGAAAAATAATAAGATAATTAGCCGAGAGTTAAGGAAGTCATTAAAATCGAATACGTGTACAATTTATTGAATATAGAGCGATAGTTCACTGATTCTGTTACTCTAAATGCATTGCCATATCGTATGAAAAATGACTTCAACATGAGAGAAAATGCGTGAAACACACAAGAGAGTTCCAATATATAATTTTGTACTTTAAATTTCATTTCTTTATTTTGCGGGGAACCTACTGAAGTTAAATATATGATGAGATAAATTTTTAATACTGATTGTTTTACCTTAAATGCATTATGTCTCTTAGTTCTTAATGTCATAACATTTTGTACTCAATGAATATAGCTTAGAATTATCTACATCTGCGCGTATATGAATAGCGTTAAAAATAAATTAACAGTCGAATTTAAATTACGTAGATACACTACGTTTTATGTGAAAAGAAATATTTAAAGGGATGCCTTATATTTTCTGAAAAATGCGTTGGTAGAATCTAATCTGGAGATTATTTTACAGTGTATTTGAATCATTTTGAAATCTCTTAAAAGGTTTTCATAAAAAAAAATTAAAAATTCAGCATTTGAATATCACTGTAATACAAATGTCACAAAGGTTTTTTTTTCTTTTCTTTTTTTCCCCATTTTGAAGCAAAAGTTCACAAATGATGCTATAATTCCCGCTAAAAACATATGTATCAAATAGAGGAAATATTTTTCCAAAGCTTTTTGGAGGGGACATGCAAGATGTTAGGAAAAAATGCATTTGATTTCTGTTTTATGTAAGAGTGCTCCTATAAATGATTGATATTCAGTTTATAGATTTTTTTGGAGTATTTCTGTCAACATGTTCAACTTATAATTATTTTAAAGCATTAAACATCAATGGCAAATAACATATCAGAATTCAACGTAGAACAATTTTTCATACATTGGACATCGACACTGCCAAATGATTCCAATCCACAAATTTCAATATATAAGGAAAAAGTTCTGTCACTGACGGGTTTGCTGTGTTCATTGTTTTGTTCTTCTCTTTAGTATGGAAAACATTTAAGCCGGCAAGGAAATATAAATTAAATCAAAATATCCTAACGAATAAATATTATTCAGTAAACAAAACTACCCGGAAGTCAGGCAGAATAAACAGTTGATTTGTTAACATGTTGGATTTGAAAGGGAAAAGTCAAAATGGTGAATGTGTGCGTATGGTATAAATACGGACTATGTCATTTCCAGTTGAGAGAGCAACGTGTGTGCGAAAAGTTAATTTTCACAGTTCATGAACCACAACAAGTGTCGTCCAGTTGTGGTTGAAGTACTATTTTTTCACTTAACTCTTGGATCTTTCATACTACAGCTGTGTTGTTAGAAACGTATGCGTCGTTCAGTGGTGCGAGCAGATCATGCTTTGCAATAGAAATCTAATTAAACCACAAATGAGTGACTTATAAAGAAAATTTCGGGGAAATAATTGTTATTCGTAGGAAA
The DNA here is from genome assembly GCA_019973975.1 of Trichonephila clavata. Taxonomy (NCBI): domain Eukaryota; kingdom Metazoa; phylum Arthropoda; class Arachnida; order Araneae; family Nephilidae; genus Trichonephila; species Trichonephila clavata. The sequence continues at coordinate 46,957 of BMAO01002686.1, forward strand.
TACTTGACAATATTTGTCATCTAGAAAGCTGAAAAGGATATAGGAAATATAATGGTATTTTAATGAGTGGTTAAACATTAAGGAAACTTTCCGTCTGTACTTTGATTATTATATATAATTGCTTAACTATCACGTCTGAAACATTCTAACTAAGAGGTGTGGTTCAAGATATTTTCACCCACTCAATTTTTTTTTTAATTATATAATTTTATTGAGAAAACTGACATTGTACAAAAAATGTTTTTCTAAAGCTATGTAAAACTTTTATTATCTTCAAATTACATTTCGGATTTAATGGATAAAAAGCAAAGTTATATACGTATAAAATCTTTTTACAAAATTCGATTATGCTTATAAACAAGAAATTCTGTATTTTTGCGTAGATTTACCAAAATAGTTTAATAGACATTTAATTAATTTAAAGTTAATTTAATTTACTATAAGTTTTTAAACAATGGTGTTTTTAAAAGTGCGTGCTGTCAATAGTATGAAAACTATTTTGTACATTTTTGTGAATTTGATATATTTGATAACAGAGGTAAGACTTTCCGGAATTTTCCAATATTAAGATTTAAAGGACTTCCTAGATTGATTAAGATCTGTAAAGATATATAGTAATCATGTAATGTACAAAGTTTTGTTGATAGTTATTGAATAAAATGTGGAAGTGATGAATAATAAAAACAGAAGGGCATTTTAAAACTTATTAATAAAACATGCTTTTGATAAATGGAAAATGAGTAAAATGTTCTCAGAACTAACGCACATAATTAGTAAGACTACTACTTATACTGAGATAGTACATTTACAAAAATAAGCAATATATATAATACATTTGAAATCTCAAAACATAAGGCACAGTAAGAAGTTATTTAAAATATTTAAAAAAATAAATCAATATATAATGAATTACTTAACTTTTTCTAAAAAATAATATTCTCTTGTACTTAGTAGAAGCATGTAATTTTTTTCCCGTTCAAAAACGATGCATTCTATCTATCTTTTGTTCCCTATTGGGCATAAAAAAAGCATTCGAAAATACCCCAAGAACAGTCAAAAAAACAAACATCAAATGAAACAATGTATTGCGAGGCGGAATCAAAATACAACTAAGTTAAAATTGCTTCCGTCATCCTGGCTGAATAGTCTTTGATGAACTGAAATCCAAGCAGATGTTATCGTAAAACATATGTTGAAAAACTTTCACGGGCTTTAACTCGCTTTTTATGAAACTAAATTTCTGACCTTTGACCTTGAAGATTCTCTTCGCGAAATAGGGTGCTTGAACTCTTTTATGACTGTTTTTACGCTTCAGTGAAACGCGTTAAGTATGCTAGACAAAATGGTGAAAGCATGACAAAATATTACTTATAGAATCTCAAAGAAAACCGAAAGAAAAGGAGAGGAACTAAAAAGATCTCTCAGAAATGATTGGAAAAGGTATCGTGTCAGTCTATTGGCAAAAAAAAAATATTGCTACTAAACAACCGAGACACAGGATTCTTTTTTGAGTGAAGGTGGTCTTTCTGGAGTTGTGTGCTTGATTGTTGAACAGAAAATTCTATGATTAATCCGTCATTATGAAATTGAAAAGAAATGGGGGGTTTAATCTCCACAGAGGTAATGAACTCAAAATTGCTTTCTTAATGGATTTATAAGTCTTTTTTTTTTTGAGCGGTGATTTTCTTCCATTTTTCTCTGACTATTATATTTCTTTAGTGTTTATTGTTATCTTTATCCACGCACAAATTCATTGCCCATGCAGTTATACAACTGAGCACGGAGCTACATTATTTTTGAATTTTATTTCTGGGAAATATTTACTTTGTTTTGATTGTTATGGTATTTTGTCCCTGCTTGTGTTGCTAATAAATAATACAAATAAACTTTATATAAAAGTTACGTATTTTTAATTATGTAACAACATTTCACATTTTTTAAGGCTCTAAAATATTGAAGTTTTTTAAACCCAAGCCTTGTTATACTTCAAAAAACTATTAGATAGCTTGTGCCGGCTTAAAAAGCAACTAAAACCGGAAAAGGAAAACTAATATAATTTGCATTATATTCGTAATTAATCTTCTCACTGTGTTTACTAAAATCTTTACAAACTTTTAGAATGTCGAAGACTTGAAGCAAATGCTTCTTTTTATCAGAATATGTGTTTCTCCTCATTTACAGTATCGTCGAGATCCTTTGCAGTATAAATGTTGAAATCTCGTCATTATAGTTTTTTTTTATTTTTTTTATTGAACTATAGATTTATATCTACAATAATTTTATGGTCTGAGAGTGACAGTGTGGATCTTGAATATTATAAAATAAAGTGAATAAATATTTCTTTTAATACTTTTACACCTTTCATTTGTAATCATTATATCTTAAAAATCCTGCTCAAATTTAGCTCTATTTTTATCATAAGAAAATAGGACAGTTTTTATTTTATTTTATTTTTTAAAGAAAGAGGAATCGAAATTTTAAATGTACTGCTTACTTTTTCCACATTTATCTAATGGCCACTGTAGCCTAAAGGTCACGAACTCGTGGCCGGAGTATTGCAGGTTCGATTCCTGTTACCACTGAGAACCCACCGTGTAGAGAGGGGATGCACGTTAAATCTGTCGAGGCTCAATGTGTCCTCTCGTTAGTGTGGTATGGTAATTAGGAAAGGGATGTACCAGCGCTCAGGTGTCGTCCTTGTCGCTTGACCGAGGTTCAAAATTACGAAATCCGTCGCATTGACCTTGGTGTTGCTTTAGATCAGTGGTCTTCAAACTGTGTTCCATGGCCGCGGTAGCCAAGTGGTTTAGGCATCGGATCGTGGCTAGCGTGTCATGAGTTCGATCCCAGCACCACTGAAGACCCGCCGTGTAGGGGAGAGATGCACGTTAAATCTGTCGAGAGCTCAAACGTTCTCCCTTTGGTGTGGTGTGGTAATTAGGAGAGGGGGTGCCAGCTCAGCTGTCGTCCGCGTCACTTGACCATGGTTCAAAATTACGTGGACCGTCCCCAAAAGCCCTCGTGTAGCTGAACAGTGGGACGTTAATATTCACTCAATCAAACTGTGTTCCACGGAGCCCAGGGATTCCACGAGTACAAAGTTCAAAAGAAAATTATAAATGTGTATGCAGGGATTCACGTTCTGTATGAAGTTTATACAACTATAAGTATCTAAAACTTATCGCAATCATTAAAACTTAAAATTTTATTTATACAAAACTTCAATTTGTAATATTTTTTAACTTTTATTACAATATAATAAAAGAATATATTAAAAGTTTTTTTCTTTATATGTGCTACCTGCTGGATTGGGAATATTCTACTGATTACCATCCTGGGTTTCTTGAAATAATTTTATGCTCGTTAGAACAATGTTTTGTAAAACTAAATAGTATTTGAACGGAAAATGCACTTATTTCCATTTGAGGAATAAAAATGCAGTGAAAGAGAGAGGGAACAGCTTATCGACCGATCAACAGATTTGTCGCTAAAATCAAAATTTAAGCAAGAACAGCTTCTAAGTTTTAGGTTGCAAATTCATGTAAAATACACAGGACTTCTAACGCAACTATAAACATTTTAATGTTATCCAGAACAACATGTTTAAGTGAAAAATATTTCTCAGTGTGATTGGCAACAAAAAATATTTAAAAAAAATTAAATGCAGAATATGAAATGCGATTACAGATAATGTCAATAGACATAGACGCGTGTGTAAAAAGAAATGCAAGCACATTTTGCTTACTAAATGTAATGCGTGGGTAGGCTGATATTAATTCATGCTCCAGATATCATTAATTTTAATAATATTAATTATTAAAGGAATAAATTTTATATTACCGTTATATGTGAATTTTTTTAAATAAAAAATATTATACATAGAGTATATAACATGTTGATCTACTTTAAATATTGTTTTATGATATATTCTTCTAAATGGGTGTGGAATGGGGTTCCCCGAAAACATCTTATAGTTCTAAGGGTTCCGTGAGTTGAAAAAGTTGCGACATTAATAAAATTCTTACTCTCTCATTCCTTAATCTGAAGCATTGCATATTTTTGAGTTCTTCCTTGCATTATTCCATTGTATTATTGTATTCTTCTAAAGTTTAGCAGGAAATGGATAGCTGCATTTTAATTTGGTAATATCAAGTTAAAATAATATGAGCACATTATAAACTAAGGTTTATATTGTGTGCTAGGTAGAAACACATAACTAAAGTCTTAAAAAACTTATTTCTACTTGTTAAATGCTTACAACCTTTCTTATAATGCATTGCTTGAGTAAAATGAAAATTAATTTTTTTTTAAATAAAAGGGATAAGTTCTTAGATTTTTTAAATACTTTTATATGTTATAAAAGTTTACCGATTCAAGTAATTTTTAATTGAATTTAAAATAACTTTCACACTTTGATTTGTACTGAATAATTTTAAAAAATATCCCAAATAAAGAGAATCATTTTTTTTTTTAAACGTAACCCCTGCTATGAGATTTGTCCGTGTACGCCACTGCTTTGATGGTGAAGTCTTCAGACTCAAATATATAATTTGAAATGATGATACTGCTTTCATTGAAAATTGAGAAAAATGACGTGTGCATTTTTTATCTTATGAAGTATAAGGTACTAGCTTTTTTTTATTCTTTTTATTATAGCCATGAACAATTCTTTTTACCATAGCAATGAATTTAATTTATTTTCCTTATTGTTTTATTATAGATATAGAAAAAATTTTTACTAAATTTTTTTTATGTGATAAAAGGTAAGAATTTCAAAAAGGGTATGAAATCTTGGGATTTGATAAGGAAAGATTTTAGTTAAAAGAATTCTTAATGGGGAGTCTCTTCAACAAAAGAATACTGATTCCTGCGAATATTTATTGTTCTAAAATATTAACAATATTATAAATAGCACTCGAAAAGTCGTAATTTTTAAAGTCATAATCATGTTGGTTGCATTCAAGCATGAAAGTGTTGTCGATTCTACCCTACTGAATTTATTTTTAAACGTGCTTGTATTCACAATCGATTTTTTTTTCAAAACAAAAACCAATGCAATTGTACACCCTCCCGCATACGTGATCCATTTCTGCAGAGATGTAGACCCCTATAGGTTAAGCGGTAGAACAAACGACACGCGTGTGTGTGTGCAGCTGCCCTGTCTTTCTTGAACCATGATTGTTAGAAACATAAAAAAGGGCATTTTCCAGGAACACGAAAATCTAACTTTAGAAAGTTGACTCTGCAAAGGAAAAAACGCTATATCGCTGCTAAATTAATGAATTTAAGAAATTATTCACAAAATTATTTATATACAGCTGAAAAATATGTGGGGAAATTATCATCGAAATTATAAAAAAAAAAATATTTTTTGAATAATTTCTGAAAATAAAATAACGGGAAAAAAGTTGTGGTCATATGTTTGTTACTAGATATTCATATGCTGTTAGTTCTTAATATGTCAAAGAATTTGTATCGTTTCTTAAATAGTGGTACGATATGAAACTCAGTGATCGGTACGTGACGCTTTAGTACAGGGGTGGCCAACCTTTTTACAAAGAGTGCCATTATATATGATAAAAAAAAAGTATGCGTGCGTGCCCCCTTCCAACTTTTCTAACAAACAAAAAAAAATGAATGAAAAAATTTTACTTGTAGGCTTATTTTGCGATTTTTACGCAAATAGTACTTATTTAATACAAGTCCATGTAGTCGAAATTTAAAAATAATATAATAATTAAGACAAAAGTACAAACTTAGGTTGTGTTGAAGAGGCGCGTTATACGCCGGATTACGGTACGTTATTTTAGATGCATTTCAGCTAGTTTTTAGTGGTACTTATTTTAAGGTCACATAACAGAAGGAAATTATTCACAAGCATATTTTGTTCCAAATTTTGAGGTTTTTGTCCGAGACAACCCTATTTCAACAAAATTATTATTAATTTTTTTTTCAGTTTAGTTTATTTTACAGTAAATCTTGGTGTGCCAGTTACAATTCCACCGTGCCGCTGGTTGGCCATCGCTGCTTTAGTATCACGAATGTGTAGTACAGTGGTCGCCAAACCCCTCTATTGGAGGCTTCTAGTAGCTCGCAGGGACATTTTCGAGAGATCTCGTAAACTTTCCTGTTGGTCTGTTATAGAGATTGACTGCAAAGAGTTCTTTGATTTTCAAGACGACAATGCTGTAGTGGAATCGGTGCTGATTGATTTTCAAAATGATTTAGCCCTGAAATTGCTTTCTTACAGCACTGAAAGTATTTGGCATCTTGTTCGTAAAGAAAAATACCCGATTTTGATTTAGGTTTGTCTCCAAGTCAAAGAAATGTTCAGCTCAGCATATCTGTGGGATTTATTTTTCCTTTTTGATACTTATTAAAAATAAATACAGAAACAGACTCGCTGATGAGCATTCGAATGGCAGATACGACCTACTTTTCCAACATTAAAAAACTTGATGAAAAAAAGATTGTCCCATCCTTCTCATTTAAAGTTATTAAGCCTGATAAAAATTCTGTTATTTATTACTAACTACACTTCTATTTCTTTCTTATGTACCATTCAATTTCAGCTTCTTTTGCTGCATTAAGTTTAGTTAAAATTTATTTCATATTTACTAGAAATGTAACTTTATAGGAAATAAACGTAAGATTTTCTGAAAAGGTTGGGAGCTCGTTTGTTTGGTAGATCACAGTAGGATTTAAAAACGCTCAGAAGCTTCATAAGTTTGGCTACCTCTGGTTTAGAATAAATTTACAAGGATAAAGTTTTATGTACATGATATTAAAACTAAAAAAAAATCACCCTGTTTTTGTTCCTATAAAAGAAATTTGCTATGAATAATTTAACAAAACGTATGGAAAAGAAAACTGAAACAATGATGTAAATGACATGTTCATTATATGATGAATTCATATAAACTTTCTTTCCCCATATTTTGTTGTTTTTTCCCTTTTTTTAGTGTGTGTGTGTGTGTCCCTTCAGATATGAAAATAAGGGATTGCGTTATAAAAATTTTATGTGATTGGCTTACTCTCTAGTTTAATTTTCATATAACGGTATGTAGTTGGTTTATATTTAAAATTTTAGCACTTGGGTGTATAACAGTTCTCAACACATGAGAGCTTATAAAAAAAACTATAGTGTCAAGTTATTAGGTGCAATAATCAGTAGCGTAACGGAGAACATGTAGGCTCCCCTGCAAATTGAAGTTTTGGGCCCCCAAGTCGGATTTTACAATAGGTAGATACTTGGCGGCAGTCAGGCTTTGCCCCCCCCCCGTTATGTGGGAGTTGCGGGGGTGTACGTTACGCCACTGGCAATATTGGAGTGTCTAATTGATGAAGCTTAGAAGTTTCTTATTCTCAAAATCTGACACGGCACAATTTGCAAATGTACAAATTAACTGATATCTAGAATTTTTCTTATTGAAGAAAACCACGATGTGTAACACTATGTTGCTCGACAATCTTTAAAAAATACAAAAATAGCCAATTTATTGTTTCCTATTTTATGAAAATAATATTAGGAATTATGATGATTTACATTGCAACACACAACGTGTAATGTGTTTATTACGTAGGAAAATTTTAATTTAATTTTTTTTTATTTTTCCGAAAAGTATATGGAGCAAACACTTTATTTCCTTACAATGACCAAAGTTGATAGTTCTGTAAAAAAAACAACCTTAATTTGAGGCTATCGTACAGTTTGTCCTTGTAAGACAAAAACATCTGTTTAAAATTCTACTGCTTTTTTTTTGTTTTCAGTATATGTATATAAAAAACATTTTTTCTTTTACCGGAATTAAAAATTTGGGTGTCGTGTGGGTTGATGGTGGGAGATAGAGCTCATTACTTATTTCGATGACCTTGTGATGGTGTTTCGCAGTCAATGGAAAAACGATGTTTCATCCAGCACTGAATAGCGTCGAGTGAAATGATTTATGCATTTCTTCCGCACACGAAACAGGTAAGCGCTTATGAAAATGGTGATTCAGCTACTGATGAATATTAGTGAGATAATTACTTTAAAAATACTTTATCCCGCCACTCTTTCGTAAATGGGTCATTTTATGAAGAGGAAAAACCTTTCTTAATTATTAACATAGTCAATGTTGAAACCTCGTGGCTTTGTCAGCTTTTTTTGAAAGTAGAATTATTTTCTGGGAATAAATGAATGATGTTTGAAATTATTTTGGAACATTTTTTAAATATTTTTCATGTTTTGTTAATCAATATTTGTTTATTATGCCTCTTGACCTGCCCAATTTACTCTACACTGTTCATTTAAGAGTAATATATGTTGATCAAGCTAATATAAGTTAATAATTCTCGTATTTTTGGATAGAGGAGACGCTTGTTTTGCTAAGTGCAAAACGATATAAAATGAACAATACAAAGCAAACTTGCATTATCACATCTATCAACTTTAAATATAATAAAGCTGCTCTCTCAATTTTACAATCAGGTAAAATACAGATCATAATTTAATTAGAGCTAGATTTACCCATTTCTCTTATTTCTGAACTGTTATGATGCTCTATTGGTCAACCTTGCATAATGTTTCACTTAGGGTAATATATTTGGAGGTATTATTTTGGGAAATGACATTTTCCCTTCAATTCGTAATCATGGATGCGAATCAATTCCAAAACTTGCTTTTAATAATTTGTCAAGCATAATATTTATTCACACTTAGTTCTTTAGACATTTTGAATAGAAATGGAAGACTGTGGAAAGAAATTTGTTAGTGAATTTATTAATATTGAACTTAAAAATCAAAAAAGCATAATTTCTTTTTTGGTAATAAGAAAAAAACAATTTCATTCTAATAATAATAGTTTGAGAAAAGAGTTTAACATTATTTTTATGAATAATGTTAATAAATTTGATTCTGATACTTGGACAAAAGGCACTTGGATATAGAAATCTAGAAATCTTCAAAATTTGTAAATGAATCATTTCAACTGCTATTTTTTTGTTCCTATAAGATTCAATCATTTAAACTACAGAACTTCATGAGTAAAAGTAAAAAGTTAAAGAACACAAACAAACATGGTTAAGTATTCATCTGGATGTTATTTTCATTTGGGAGCAAGTTTTAGCCAATAAACATGTAAACTGTTATTTCAGGTGTAAATAAGCCATACGTATTGGAAATAATATTTCACTGTTGATCCGGAACTTACCCCCTCTTCCACTTTTTCTGTTTGAGATTATTAATCCTATTTACCTACAACCTTAATCTATTCTAAATAAAACACATGGACTAAATGAACAAAGATTGTTTAAGCTCAGTAGGTAAAGCCGCTGCTCCAGCAATCGACCAGAAAATTGCTTTCAAATTTGCGTAAATGTTACTCTTTGAGAGAAGGACTGTTCAAAAAACAAAGAAAAAATACCCCAATATAATCTAAGTCTCCCATTGAGATGTCGCAACAACGTTACAGTTCGCTGGCGAACCACAAATGAGATTAAAAAGGAGCTTCTGACTTAGTGTTCTTAGTCTTAGAACTTACAGAAGCTCAAATAGTTGTGCATGACGTAAAATGTGGGCTAATTTTCACACGAAAAGCATATTCGCTAGAGAAAGCCGTAAAGTCAGACAGTAATTCTTCACACGTTGATCTTAAATCCTGAGCTGGCAGTTGTTTGTATTTAGTGACCCAAAGCTTAGACTTAGATCTCAGAATCTTTCACTAATTCCATAAGATTTAAGGGTCCAGAAAATATAATTTGTATCAAACATTGAACTCAAAGTATTTTTTTTTCTTTTTTACTCTTTTATTTTGTGCCTTTCCTTTTTATTCTGTAAATAAATATCGGAATGAAATACTAAGATAGCTGCGTAGAATAGTCTTATAAATCATTACATTCAAAACAGTTGTGTAACGTACAACCCCACACCGCGGGGGGGGGGGCTAATATTCTCCATTACGCCACTGATTCAAAATAAATGTTTTTACTATTGTTAATGCCCATGTTAACATCTATTTTTGCATGTTGGCGCTACAGCTTGGCAATCTGTTACTTTAAAAAAAACTTTGATAAATTATAAACGAGTAATGGCAACGCATAATGTTGCCGCAGCAAAGTTTTGTCTCAACTCTAATGCTTGTTGTAAAAATATTTAGTTCGATCGAAAGACTTCATGTTGCAAGTAGTATCAATATAAATGAATTGATTTAAAACTAGAACTTCTGAATTTTCTAAAATAATTTCGCGTTACAGTCCATAAAACTATTACTGAACAAACATATTTTTAACAGAACTGGTTCTTAATTTCATCCCGACCCCTATAATCTCTTATACAGTTGAGTTTACCAAAAATTTTGTTTCAAATAAAGTAAGATGAAATTATTTGAAAACAAAAATATATTAATTTTAATTAATTTTACATTAATTACAACGTTAATTTTACGGGCATTAATTTTAACTTTAATCAACATAATAAGCATTTTATTTATAAATTGTTGGATTACGTATCGTAGGAATTTACGCCACATGACTGATAGCACATTTTTGTTATCAAAACTGCTACAAATGCATATTTAAACATATTTCTTTTTTTAATGTGTGTACAATTCCCGTGAGAAGTTCTTTCGAATAATGCACAGAAAATGCCATAACTCTTTTTAGTATTGTTTATAATGAATGTTTGTGGGAAAGTATTATGTAATTTGATATCGGATTTTACTCCAATTACACATATTTTTCTTTGTGTATTGATTTCTTTATCTTCACTATTGAAATGATGCTACATTTCGAATAAGTTTACTTCTTTTGAAATAAAAAAAATTCAATTAATAATCAAAGCGTTTGATTGCTAAGCTTTCAATATATTATACACGATTTTCGTTGAATTCCATTTAAAAAAAAGCAGTAAAAATTTATAAGTATGATAATATAACGATGAGAAACAATGTTATCAATAATCTAAATAATTCTTCATGTAATTTTGTAATGGGTCCTATTTGCGCCCTTCTACTAATCCTCTTGCGTATACATAATTCTGTAACTGTTATTTAAGTTAAAAACCACCTTCCTAAGAGAGAATTTGACTTTACGCTAATTTGAGTACTATTTGAGAACCCTAGCAAAGGGAGTGTTAGAGTTAGTCGTTAGACTGTTATTATAATAAGATTTACGAAATGACTATGGAAGCCTTGATGCTCTTTGTTAAGAAGCTTTGGACCGGAATATTAAGTTGATCAGGACGAGATTTGACTATCCTAATGCCATAACAGACTCGCCGAGTAGCAGGGTTCATGCAAGTAAAACTTGTCAAGGCTCTCACGTGAGCGTGGTATGGTTTATTGATTGACTGATTGATTGTGTATTAATGTTGCACTTCAAAGCAACAAGAAGCTATTGGCAAAGACTTTGCAATATAAAAGTAAAGTCAAGTGACGAGAGCTATATTAGAGCAAGGACCCCACTCTACTGCAACGGGCAGGGACGTCTTAAGAATTCTTGAGGTCCTGGGTCCAGAGACATCTTGTTACTTTTTGTGGCCCTGCACCGCTGTGCAAAAGTAGACCCTACCTGTGACCTATAAAAGTAGACAGTTATAGTATAAATTGTAAAATACTCGTGCAAACGGTTATCTGAAACGAATAAATGTGCATGATTCACAATCTCACAAACCTAGGCACAAATCACCTCGGCAAACTGCTGCATTATAATGGTTTATGGGGGTAGGCCTATGCCTAGATATGGACAACGGTCATCACCTAACAATGCAGTCTTGCAAATGTTGCCACTTGTAGTTTGAAACTCCTTCGGAGAATATGTCCGGAAATAACATTCGACCATTAAAATTGTTCAATCATGCTCTTATTGAGGCGGAGTTAGAAACTAAACGAGGCCCTGGACCCATACCTTAAAACATCCACGACAACGGGAAGATTTTGAACCTCGACAGATTTAACATGCATTGGCTCCTCTACATGATGGATATTTAGTGGCACAAGGATTCGATTGATAAAACCCAACCGTAACCACTCGGCTACAGCTACCTACGTGATGTGGAAGTTTGGAGAGGACGGCGCTATACTAGAGGACAGCTCAGATATCGTCCTTGTTGCTTCATCACGGTTCAAAATGTGGACCATCGAGAACAAGAGTAATATTAATGAATAATCAATCAATTTATCAATTTAATTCTTGAATTTTATCATCATTAAAATTCTTTCCATAAGGCTTACAACTGTATTTAAAAAAAATATTTTATATAATATATATGTGTAAAGAAAAAAAAAGATGAATCAAAAAAAAAATTCGGTTGATTTATAATATCGATTCATTTCTTAGAAAAAGTGTTTTTTAGTCTTTCAAAATAGTTTTCATTTACCATATAAGAACTGGAAGATTAAAATCTCTCATTTATTACTTCAAAATTCATATTGATTATTCGTTCATAGACGCTTAATATCTTTTATGAGAAAAGAAAAAAAAATGAGAGAAGAGGAAAATATTTGAAGATGTCTAATGAGCTGCTAAAGCGGAAGGATCGAACCAAAAAAGCAAAGTGTTAATTTATTTTGTAGTTTCACCATAACTAGTATATTTTTATTCTGTTGGAGCAATATTATAACGAGATAAATAACAACACCTATTAAAGTTGTTTAATCTTTTATTTTTGTACTTATGCCTTTATTAAGAATGTATTTATTTTGGAAGAGCAGGTTTTTTTTTAACACCTTTATCGGATAATGTCTGTCTATAAACCTTGAGTTTGAAAGTTCATGTTAAACAAGTCACGTTGTTTCCCTTTTTAAAATTCGTACAAACCCGTAAAGAACAATTCCTCAAGAACCTATTATTGTACTGAACTGAAAAGAACATTTACTCATAGCAAAAGAAAAACAAATTTATTTGTAAATTCCATCTATCCATGTTAGTTAATATGTTAAAATTTCAACACCATACATTTGATATCTTCGTGTACCTCCAGAATACCGAACGATAGGAAAAATGTACCACTTTAAATACACCGTAATCTTGATTTCATTCTAACTCGAAAAATGGTTTACTTAACGTATAACCTTAATTAATTACCGTAAAATCCTGCGTATATATAACACGCACTAATACTTTCAAGCTATATTTTTTTAACTTTAGGTATATTTACCGGAAACGCGCACCTTCTTTTTTACTATGAAATCTGAATTGTACGTATACAATGCTTTTATGCTTTGAAGTTATTTACTCGAGATATTATCCCAGGCTTTTGAAAAAATAGTATAGTTCTATTATTACAAATCTAAGGTAATAAGGTATGATTCTAAGGCTCATAAAGGGTATGGCTGTAAGGTTCATAAGATATGTCAATTCTTTAAAAAAAAACAATATTTCAATATATGTAGAAGTGTAATTGTTATTATTCTCATCCATTTTTATGTTATTTTTAAAGCTATCGTTTTTATATCCGGCGTATAACGCGCATCCGTACATTCCAATCTTATTTTTTGTGTTAAAAAGTGCGCGTTATACGCCGGATTTTACGGTATGTGTTTTTTTTTTCTAATATGAAAAACAGCAATTGTAAATGTAATTATGATGTAACTGGCAAGATGAATATTGCCATTATGTATAAAAATTCAAGAAATAGCCCTGGTTTAATAGATATTTGAAAATGTCTTCCTACCTTAATTGTAAAATCTTAATAGAATCATGAATTACGGATTAAACAGTATCCCTAAAAATAATAAAATTGAGTTTGATACGTTGCTCTGGGGAAAACATCAAAATTGTCTCATATTTTAAATAACTGACAAAAAAAAGTCTGAAGCAGAATAGAGTCGAAGTATTTATAGAGTATGATTCAACATATTAAAGCTTCCTCTTATATATTTATATATCAGTTTAAAAGTAACTTAATGATATATTTATATTCATTACTGATTAATATTTAAATCAATTTATGCCAATTTAGCTAGCGTGTCTACGATATCTTTTTTTTCACTAAATCGACAAAAATATGTATATAAGTAAAAAATTACAGCCATTTAACTTTGTTCAACAGGAACATTAGTGCAAATTATTACTCTGACAACTAAAGAATTAAAATAAATTTGGGTTACTTATTGAATAATGTTCTCTATCCATGTCCTTGCCTTATTCCAGTGATTTTTAAGCTGTGTTCCACGGAACCCTGGGGCTCCCCCGAGACCACAAGTATTTAATGCTAATCCCAATCATTAAAACTGAAAATTTTATTCATACATAATTTTATTTTATAATACTTTTTAAACTTTTATTATAATTTAATAAAAGAATATTAAATATTTTTCTATGTTTATATACTATCGCGGGTTCCACGAAATAATTTTATACGTATCAGTACAAGATTTTGCAAAACTAAACAGTTTTCTAATAGGAATTGCACCTTTTTTCATTTTCGGAAAAATAATGCCTATAATGGAGATGAAACAACTTATCGATATATCAATAGATTTGACATTAAACTCTAAATTTAATCAAGAACAGTTTCTGAATTTTTGGTTGCAAATTCATGCAAAATACACAGTTCTCACACAGCTATTAACATTTTAATGCCATTCTGAACAATTTATTTTAATGAAAAATATTTCTCAATGTGAATGGCTACAAAAACAAAAAAATATATATAAAAAAAATTAAACGCAGAATATGAAGTGCGACTGCAGATAATGTCAATAGACCTAGACTTCAACAATTAATGTAAAAAAATTCAACCTCGTATCCTAGTTACTGAATGTAATGCATGGATAGGTGACAATAGAATAATAAATTAATAATATTATATAATGAGCAATTTATATTAAAATAACATTAAAATTTTAATAACAAATGCAATACTTTTTTAATTGTTTTTACATAAAGTACGTATAACATATGTTGTTCTACTTTAAATATTATTTTAAAATATATTCTTAGTATTTGTGTGTGCTTGGAATGGGGTTCACCAAAAACACCTTATTGCTTTAAGGTTTCCATGGGTCTAAAATATTTGAAGAACACCGCCTTGTTTCAAATTTCCTTATTTTTCTTATTCACTATAAACAAAACTCATGAATTCTCGACATATCATATGTTTTAAACAGCACTGCATATTGTATGTACACCTTATAGTTCTAAAGTTTCCGTGGGTCTAAAACGTTTGAAGAACACTGCCTTGTTTCAAATTTCCTTATTTTTCTTATATACTATAAACATAACTCATGAATTCTGGAGGTATCATATGTTTTTAACAGCACTGCCTATTGTATGTACCAACATAAAAGCATTGCAAAGATAAAGCAATTACATTAAAAACATTCATCCAGATTCAGAGAAATGAATCCTATTCACCTCAGCATGAAATTACTATTACTTCATTGTCCGTTCTCGATTTCATTACGTAGATATCATGGTTCAACGAACAGATATATGTGATCGATTTTATCGTTCTATACATGTATACTTTTATCTCGACGAAGCAGGAAGTTTTTCCACGGGATCCATTTACATTACTAATTAAATTACTGATCTAACTGGAACACTTAGAATATCAAACCATTAATCTAGAAGATGAGGGCAATTAATGCGACTGATAGATGAATCACAATTTAATTATTTCTTCTCTAAAAACAGGTAAAATTTAACTTTTCCTTGTTTAAGTATCATTGAATTAATTGCAAAAATTAAACTATGTCTTTGAAAATTGCCAAATATTCCAAATTCGTTTTTTAAAACTTCATCCTCTTAAATTGCAAGATTAAAATTTTTTGATACATGGGATACATCGAATTATTATTTCTATTATGCTAAATATTTATCAAAATATGTATCTCATCAGTCTAACACATAATTTGAAAAACATAGTTTAATACAAACGGGCTTAAGGTATCCGACTACCCTAAAACTGTAAATTTTGACAAAAATTGACAAATGTTTGTATGATTTTATTTTATAGACCATCTTATTAGCTTTATAAAAATACCAAGTTTATTATTTTCCGTTCACTAGAACATAAAATACAAGTGTTTCAATAAAAACAGATGCCGTTACTTTAAGCAAGATGTCATACTTTAAAATGCCTTTTACTCGAAATG
The DNA here is from genome assembly GCA_019973975.1 of Trichonephila clavata. Taxonomy (NCBI): domain Eukaryota; kingdom Metazoa; phylum Arthropoda; class Arachnida; order Araneae; family Nephilidae; genus Trichonephila; species Trichonephila clavata. The sequence goes on from BMAO01002686.1 coordinate 63,036, forward strand.
TTTTTTTTGTTTTTTTGTTTTTTGAAAATGCTCAAACGGGGCAGAGATTGCTAAAAAAAAGTTTTGAAAATAATTAACTGAAAATTTTTGTGCATGTTCTGTATAATAGTAGAAGTGTTTTAAACTTCAGATTTATCAATCACTGTTTTATTACAAAATTAACAGTCCCTTAAGTTAATATAATCACTGTTATTTTAAGCAATTTCATATAATAACTGAGATAAAGTGCTCTAGTTTTTGTAAAAATTAAAATATCTCTTATCCTGAGGGTCATTTCAAAAATGAATAGCAATGCAACACATCAGAATTGAAAAAGTGAAAATTTGTTCATAAACTTTTAGTATAAAATGGGTTCCGTTTATATTATTTTTTGTCAATTTTTACCAATTTTAGTAATAATTTCTTTTTCCTCTTCTTAATTTTAACATATTTTTCTTAAAATGTACTAAATAAATCTAAAAACCATAAAAAAAAATAACCATATCTCCATTTTTTTAAGTTGTCGCAAGTAGTCAGTCGGATACCTTGTTTTTTAAAAAATGTTTTCAAGTATGTATATTATTGTATCATGATGCATTAAATAAAACATTAAGAGTAGTATCTATCAATTTTCTATGTATAAATATTTGATATATATCTAAAGTTATTTCTTTTTTTAAAAAATTTACTCTGAATCTGTTAAATGTTCTGCGAATATATTTTATATTTAAGAGTTGATCTGTTCTGACATCCAAATGACTATTCAAAAGTATTTCAAACATTATGCAATTCATCATCAAAAAAAAGTCTCACAATTGCATTGTGAAAATTATTATTACATTCTTAGATTTATTGTTTCATTGAAACAAAAAAAAAAAAAAAAAAAGCAACTGACATACATCATGCATTTAACGTCATTCAGGTCAAATGTTTGTTTTTATTTTAGAAGCTTCCTCTAGTTTTCGCCTCTCCATTTCTTAATTTGCTTTACTTACCTAATGATCGATATATTGGATGCTTGAATCCAAAACAACAGTTCAATCTATCACTTCAACAACACGTCTCGTTCTAATTACGTTGTTTACAGAAAGTGTTTTTTGTCAGAATGTAAGCTTTTTCTAAATTTATAAGTTCCATTGTCTTGTAATGCATATAACTGCAGTTTTCGATTATTTTACTTTTTATTTAATTCTCCTGTTATTATCACAAATTTCTCGCATTCTTTTTGGAAGAACGAATTATTCATTAAAACAGAACTTTTTTCACAGTAAAAAATTTTTTCTAGTTATTCAACTGTAATGTATTCAAATCTAAAGTTTCTTTTTGCTGCTGTTATGACAATCCAGAATCGTCGTAATTAGTTGATTTCAAGCACATATATTTTGCGTAATCACTAGGCTAAATCAATGCGTAATCATCACGATCTTCTTGAAATTAATGTATTAATTTTAAAAAAGGGAATTAAGATGCAGGTTGCAGCTATTAATAAACAGAACAGTATTATCTCATACATGCAGACTTGATTGAATTATCTCTTTTCAATTGCTTGGCGAGCAGCGCTTATTTCGAAAAAAACCGGAAAATGCAGTTCGTTTCAATCTATATATAAGAGAAAAGCGACTCACTCATCATATCTCCGGAACTAGTAGACCTAAAGAATTGAAATTTGGTAAGCAGATTTCTTCTGTTGATTAAAGATATCCGCTAAGAACATATAGTGCGAAAATAGACCCCTAAGGGTCGTTGCTAAGGTTTAAGGGGCGTTACAGATAAATGTTCCCACTTTTGAACTATCAGACCTACAGACTTGAAATTTGGTAGGCACTTTCCTTTCATGGAGTAGAGATCCACTAGAATTAGACTTGAAACTTGGTAAGCATGATTGTTTTATTGAGTAGAAATCCACTAAAAATGGGTTTTGAGGTAATCCACTTTGAGGGGGGAGGGACGAGTTACAGAGCGTAAAAGATAATTCTATTTTAAAGTTAGGAATTATTAATTAAATCAAAAGGTGAGAGTTATAAGAATGCTTTTAATACAATTGAACCCTTAAAGCGAGAACTTATATATCAATCATTTTATATATATCAACAGTATATATTCGCACAACGTCATGAAGTACAAAGCGAACTGGCTAGTAACGTCTAGTATTTACCTATTTGCTTAAGGTATCCGACAACCCTAAAATTGTGAATTTTGCCAAAAATTGACACATTTTTTTTATGATTTTATTTTATAGACCATCTTATTAGCTTTCTAAAAATATCAAGTTTATTATTTTCCGTTCACTAGAACAAAAACTACAAGTGTTTTAGAAAAAGCAGATGTCATTACTTTAAGCAAGATATACTTTAAAACGCGTTTTACTCAAAATGTGGGGTTTTTTTTGTTTGTTTTGAAAATGCTCAAACGGGCAGAGATTGCTCAAAAAGTTTTGAAAATAATTAACTGAAATTTTTTGTGTATGTTCTGTATAATAGTAGAAGTGTGTTTTAAACTTTAGATTTATCAATTACTGTTTTATTACAAAATTTACAGTCCCTTATGTTAATATAATCACTGTTATTTTAAGCAATTTCTTATGATAACTAAGATAAAGTGCTCCAGTTTTTGTAAAAATTAAAATATCTCTTATCCTTAAGGTCCATTTCAAAAATGAACAACATAGCAATACATCAGAATTGAAAAATTGAAAGTTGGATCATAAACTTTTGGTACAGAATGAGCCCCGTTTGTTATTTTTTGTAAATTTGTACCAATTTTTCCCCACATTTATTAATAATAATTTCCTTTTATCTTCTTAATTTTAGCATATTTTTCTTAGAATGTTCTAAGCAAATCTAAAAATCCTCAAATCTCCATTCTTTTTTTTTAAAAAGTTGTCGCAAGTAGTCGGATACCTTACGGTCGCCATATGTACGAGAGCTTGAACTACATACAGAAATGATGTCTAAATTTTCATGAAAATTTGCAGCATTGCAATTCATACATGTTTTTATAATACCGAGTTTTTAAAAGTTCAAAATATTAAAAATATATATATAATTAACTTTTCCTTTTAATATGTAAAGGGACAGCTCATTCTGCATTACAATATAGGAAAAAATGTGACACACATTTTACACTAGAAAAAATGGGTCATCCCTGATAAAAATGAGGAGTATGATAATATATACTGCTCCCCCTACCGATAGATAGTGAAGTTCGCGTACTATTCTTTAACATTAAGTGAAGACAGTCTTGAACTTCAAAAAACGAATGTGATTTCGTTGATAGAATTAGAATCATTAGAAAAGAATACAATCATACAAAATAACATAAAATAAAACAATAGCAAGCCTTATAAAAAATTTCAATAAGATCCTAATTCAGATATATCCGAATAAATATTAAAGATACTCGCAAAAAACGTTTGCGGTTTACTGAACTAGATAGAAAACTATCCGTCCTTCATTCTCTTGGACAATTTACATGGAAGAATGACTGTCATTAATCGATCTTTTGAAACTGTGCTTTCAAGTGCTAAAGCTGGAGGATGTTAAATATAGATTCCGATTACTTCCTTTTTTTGGAACCTGCATAGCGAATTGTAAAAGAGCAGAAGTTGACCGTACGGCGAAGGGGGTGAATGCTTTTTTTAAAACTGTTCCTAGGCAAGGTAGTGTGAAGTTCCAGATCGGAAATGACCGAAGCGGAAACCAAACACATTCTCGCAGGATGCCGTAGTTTCCGGAGAGTAGAGCATGGAGTGTAGACAGAAATGTGAGAATTTTACATGTGTGCATAATCTTATATCAGAAACTAATATTTAGTCTGAGATTGCTGAGTTATATATAAGACAAGTTATGGGAAGTTTCAAAGACATGATGTGTTCAGTTGCGGTCTCTGAAAGGTCTGGATAACATCCGAGAGAAGATTCGAAACAGAAGCCTTTGCGTGTCTGTTTTTTTTTCTGGTGAACCAGGTTAAAGTTTCTATTTCTTTTTTTTTATCCGAGATTCGACTCTTAGAAGTGCGTATCGCAATATCATTATTTATTTTTCTATGTATATCTATTCCTTCCAGTAATTCTTTATTTATGTTATAATTCAAACAAGTAAAGAAGAAATAAAACTATAAACCTTGGATGAATACTGTTTAAAATAAAAGCATGGTATATGTGTGTGTGAGGTATTTAACTTAAAATCTTTAAAATTCCTCCTATAATTTGATACGGGGTCCCCAAGCTACAGATATCCAATGTGCTTGAGTAAAAGATAGTGAAATGTTAAGGGTCATTCAAAAAGGGCCCACAAGAAATTTTGATATAGAGCCCACAAAGGTGTAGCTACGCCAGTGGTGTGTGTGCTTTTAAATATATATGCAAGGAATTATCAGTGATTTTATATTTCTTACATTTTCTATACTCGCATTTTTTTTTTTTTTTTTATCGATTATTCATCAAACTTTCTCCGTTTATTTTATACTGATATAAACGTTTCAAAACAACGGGAAAATTTTTACCTGATTTATTGCACAAAATTAATCTGTATGCAATGTAAATACAATGATTAAGGATTAAAAAGTAGTCTTAACGTTTTTTAAAATAATGTGTTGAAAGAATATTAATCAAAATTTAAGACCAAATTTAAGACTACTTTTTAATCATTAAATTTTAAAAAAATATCTGTGTGTACAATATATTTCATTAAAAAGGAAGTAAATTCCTAGGGGTCTGGACATAGCCCTTGAGTTTTTTTTTCGATTGATGATACTCCTATAAATATATAACGTAAAATGTAATTAAGTACTTGTCATTAACAATTTATTTTATTAATGAATGCTAATTATTAATTCAATAATTTATTTTTTACTGTTTTTTGTTAACAAAATCGACAAAATCTGCAGAATCAATTGGTGTTGTCTTGAGGTATGATACGAGCCGGGGGACTTTCAACCATGGTCCCCCCCCCTTGAAAAATTTTCATGTGCGCTACTGTATATATTTGATTCTTAAATTTCCCCAGTTCATTTTTTTTTTTATGCACGTAGCAAATTTTTAACTATTTACCCTCAAATGAAGTCTAATATGTATATTTATAAAATGATTTATTTCTTTTTTGAAATACTTTGAATAGCCATGTTTCTAATTGTGTACAACAAGGCCTACGACTTGATTTTTTTTGTCTGCTGAATTTATTATTCGGTTATTATTTCGTAATTATTTTGAATTCAAAATGTCTGTTTTAAAATAACTTTCTAAGTTTATAAAAGCATTTAACGTTCCTTTCTTGGACTGTTATCTAAATAGTTATAAGTATGAAATTATTGTAGCGTTGTTAATAAATTCGTTTTGATAAATAACAGTACGAACAACTGTAAAAAAAAAACTAATTGAGAATTCTTATAACTGGGGATATTGAAGTTTGAATAAGCATTTCGCGCGCGATGATAGTTTTTAATCAAAAGAAGACAATAATCCATATGTTTTCCCATATCCCACATGTTTTCTATTATAATTTTTTTAAGTTAGTTAAATAGTTAGGAAGTTAGTACATATATTATCTAATGTTTCAATCTTACATGGCACACGAAGAATCCAAATATACGTTATGTATCGTATTATATTCCAACTCAAATAAAGAAATAAATATGATAAATTTGAGTATTCAATTAAATATTTTTATGCATGCTAAAAATGTCCTCAAATTGGAGAAAATATTCGGAAGTAACATAATAGAAATTTTAAAAGCATTGATTTCGGGTAGTTTATCGTAATTTATGTGTGTGCTTCTTTTTCCTTATTATTTTAGGAAGAAGATGCCCTTATGTGCATTCACTATATTTGTCCACTGATTGTGAGACACTTTCAATTAAATATTCTGCTTTTAAATCTATTCACTTCAGATCTTGCAAAACTTTCACTCTAACGTTGATTGGCTTGTTTTGTGAAATTCTCCAACCACAAATTTATAAATTGTTGCGTTACATTTTTTTATCATAATTTAATTTAAATAGCTTTCTTCTTAATGAATAGTTAGATTGCAAGTTGCCTTCAGTCATTAACTAAAACGTTTTTTAACCAAATGTTTGGCACAATAAGTCCCAAGAAGACTCGGTGTCAGAAATCTCTAAGCAATCCTAATTATTATACTGAAATGCAAGCATGATATATGTTGACTAGGAGCTGTATCTGGGGTTCCCATCTAATTCCACACACACATACATTCACATGAAAAGGTATTAGATTACCCTCTTTGGAATTTAGAAAGTATTTTTACCATATGCACTCTTGTTCATTGTACTATTAATAGTTCTAAATTCTTATGCTTCAGATGAATACGGCAATTCAGCTCCACAATTGCATAACGATATCTTTTGAAAGTTTAAAGAAACAACAGCAAAACAAAAACAAAGAAAGGCTTCAACGTAACTTTACACTACCACTTCCGCTTGAATCTGATTGATTGCTTGAACTTTAACCCGTTTGCTTGTTCAAATTATCGTCTGCTCTTCAGAGAAGGTAAACAGAGCAGACTGTTAGGCTGGTAGGGGGACTGAGAGAGATTCCCCCCTCACACAATTTAATATTTCCCCTTTTTTCTCCCTCTCCCTTTTCGACTGAAGAAGGATTCAATGACTCACGCTTGGCGAGAAAGGGGGAAAGCTTCATTTCCGCACTGTATCCTTTATTTTTCGTACCATTAAAAAAACCTCTAACTCTTGGGATGTCGAGAAAACTGGAATTTGTGTTAGAAAATCTATAAAGATTTTTCTTGTAAGAGCTAATGGAATGGAAAAGAATCATAAACGTGACTTTAAATATGCTTCAAATCAATAAGAAATATGAACGTAACCAAAGACAAAAACATTTTTTTTAATTGAATGTTAGAATGAAAAGTTCTTTTTCTGGGTTTAAATAATATATTTTTTCTCATACTGCCTATTCTTTTGTGTTTATATATATGCAGATTATTTCAAAAATATCAAAATAAATTTTTAGAAGATGTTGCTAAACATAATCATATCCAGGATCAAAATAAACAGTTTTTGTCAAAGAATTGACTATGTATTTAAAAATACCACTTTTTAAGGGCTATCATCTGATGCAATATATAAAAGCTTGTTTAAATCGAAATACAATTAGCTATTTGATGGGCTCTGTTTTCTAGGTTCAAAAGAGTAACCTTCAATGTTGTAACTAGCTTTAAATTATGTATTAAATGCCTGCATTTTTACAAAACTTCCTAACTATCCAAGAGTAAAGCTTAAGCAGGAACAAGAAAGGCAACGGGATTATTCCTGAGACAATAGGGGTGCCAAACTCGTGCTTCCCTTCAAGCCTCCCCCCCCCCTCTTTTTTACTCTTAAAACGTTTATAAACCCCGTGAACCACAAAGTATCACACGGGGGCTTGCATCACAAAGGAAAGAAGGGGAAGGATTACAACACAAACATCCATGCTTTCTCGGGGATTCGAATCCAGGCCCTATGGCATCGCAGCGTCACTAACTACTATTCCGGATGGGTGGCAAGCCTCTCCCTTTGTCTCCCCAAAAAATTCATTCTCATATATTTAAAGTTGATATTCTCATAAAGCTTCGGGTGTAAACGTTTGAGCCCTTTAACGTTTCTATATGACATTCTATGCATATTGGAAAGATGCATAGAAAACTATTTCTTTTGCTTCTGTTCGTAGCTTCATTCATCAAGTGTGTGCGCGCGCATACATACACACACATGAGCAGTGGCGTAATGGAGAATTTTATGGCCCCCTGCAAAGTCAAATTTTGGGCCCCAAGTTGTATCTTACGAAGGGCACTTGGCAACAGTCAGACTTTGGGCCCCCTAGAATCCTGCCCCCTCCCCCCCCGTGATGTAGGGGTGTACGTTAAGCTATTGCATATGAGTTTTAAAATTTTATGACGACTTTTCAAATTTGAGTTGGAGGGAGGGCTTATACCCTCTGGAAGTATTTGTCGAACTTAAATAGCCATTTCTGTTTCTATTTCTTGGAATTCTGGGAACTAAATTTGATTAAAAATACTAATTTTTTTCCCCTCTTTCAATTATTAAAATTTAACTGTTATGAGCGCGTTTTATATGAAACGGGAAATAATTGTTCATTTTTCATTCTTAGAGATTTACAAACAATCTGTTCTTCGAACAAATCCATATATAAAAACAAGAAAAAATGACAATGCTTACAGCTATTACTAATATTTTTACAACTGCTTTATTCATGTATGAAATTGTTTTCTTTATTTCTAAGTCATTGACTTAAGAAAAATAAGTTTGGGAAGCAAAACTAAGATATTAAATTTGCGGTAGTTATTAAGCCACGCTACTTGTTTGAAAAAGCAAACTAGTTCGTAGATCCCTAGAAAATTTCCTTGAATCACAATGGTAAAATTTCGATCAAGAAATGGTTATCAAAATGTTTACTTTTCATTTATCATTCAGATCTACTGTATTATGTTTTCTTAGAATCGCCTTCAATAGGTTATCCCTGAAAGAAAAACGTTACCCTCTATTCGTGTGAGGTATGTTTATTGACTAAAGCTGAGTTCACAAAAACACCTTTCCGGCAACTAGGTTTCTTTGACGATCCAAAAACCTTGGTGGCAGCCCGTAGAACGGGCCATGTAGCATTTCTTCGATCTGGTTCGAATTTGGCAATGCGCCAGAGTCTGAGGTTCGTTGTCTTGGTTACGGCTTCTCTCTCTCTCTCTTTACTACAGGACAGTAGAATCTTCACGTGTTCTTCTTGTTTGAGGATAATGTATATCCAATGGGAATTTCATTTGAGGATTAAGCTATGTTCCCCTTAAATAAACCTCTATTTTGTTTTCTTGCTGCATAATCATTATCGGTCTGGATTAAAAATACTAAAGCTATAAAACTTTTATTGCATCTTTAATTTTCTAGATTAATAATAAAATTCCAGCTAGCTAATTATTTTATGGAAAACAGTTCATCTCTTTTTTTTCCTTTTTATAACAATTCGTGTACTTAATGTATTTATTGATTAATTTTACAATCCTGCATAATTTAATCTCATTTATTTGTGTTATAAATTTATCCACGACATTGCATTACATATTTGTATTGAAAACTTAAATAGATTTATACCAGTTCATTTCAATACCTTTGTTTGCATTTATTACGGTCATTTTGACTAGAATGTGTAAAATTATACGCTAACTTAAAAATTTTACAAAATGTATGTAATAATTTATCTCCTCAATATTATAAAGGATTTTGAGTTCTTTTACGAAAAATAATACTTGCAAAAGAAAATTAGCTTAGAATCGTATACTTCTAACAAAATATATTGTTGCAATAGCAGTATCCTCAAATTCTGTTTATTTTCAGTATATTAAATCTATACACAAATTAAGAGTGTTTTTTCGTATGAGTTTTTATTTATAATATTTTATATTCTTCCGTGGGAAAAAAAACTCGCATTATCAAACGGACTTATAATTCGTTAATTGAACTTCTTTATAAAAACACTTAAAAATCTTATATGATCAAATAATGATTTTAGTTCATTGATACTTGATTCAGTCGGAGAGTTATTTTAAGTCGGCCGTCATGGTAACTACTATTTTTAATAAAGAAATCGTTCAAATGCTTTATTTTATTTTCTGGCGCCTAGTGCTCACATGGTTTTTTTTTTTTTTTTTTACTCTTTCAAGCATATACACCATAGCTTTTTTAAAAATAATTTAGAGTCTCAACTCTAAACCATAAAGGTAGAATGAATTTATAAAAGGAACAGTATTTTTTAAATTGTGCTAAATATATGCAGCTCAAAGTTTCGAAAGTCATTGAATTTCTTTCTGTTTTAAATTTCAAACTGAAAAAATAATTCTTATGAAAAGAAACAATTATCTACCATATTCTTAAACAATCTCTATTTACTGAGAATGTATGTTATTTTTTAAAAAAAATAAGAAAATAAAAATTAAGACATTTATCTTCTAAAAAATACCAGTTTTGAGTTGATGAATTTTTCGCTCTGTAGTGAAAATATCAAAATTTTTTTTTTTTGCACCTTTATTTTTATAATGAAACCAAATTTAAAAAATCGTAGATAATATTACAACTGTTGAAGAACACGTGGTCTTTACGACAAACGACGTACATTCTCTTCAATTTCCGTTATATCTTACTTTCAGTTGCAACTGTAAATAAAGACATATTTCGCCTATCACGTTTGATAATGAAAGAAAAATGCTTATGTATCATGGATCAAAATCTTGTAACGATAATATACTAAACGCTTGCTTTGTCTCAAACGACTAAAAAAGCGTTTTGAATTCTGAAGCATTTTGATTAAATATTGCCAGAGTAAAAAATAAATAGCTTACTACTCGAATTAGAACTTAAAAGTACTTGATTTTCCATCGTAAGTAGTAATTCATAAGAGAATAATACTTACACTTTTTTAATGTTTAAGTGCCTTAATTTGTATTTGTCTGTGTGTGTGTGAAGATTTTTGGTTGCAATTATTTAAATATTTCTGTTTAAATTATTTTAGCATAACATCAGGATATAAATAAATCACGGTAGTTGTAATTGAGAAATTTTGTTTGGAAGTTATATATTTCCGACATCTTTAGCGTGTTTTCTTAGTAAATTGTATGAGGATCCTTTGTTATCATTTTTTCACATTTAATTAAAAAAATTACATTTTGTGATTGTTCTTGTTTTCCACATTTCATGTTATGATAAATTTTAGTTAATAAAAATTACCCTTTACTTGTATGTGAAGTAAAAATATATTTTTAACTTCAAGTAATACTTTGTTAATAAGATGTTATTTATAATTTCTTCCGGAATATGTTCATAAATTTATTCTATATTCATATTATTTGGATAGTTTTCATTTACAAATGTTTCTTATAACGAAAAATTTTTCCTTTATTTTGTGATGTCAGATTTTTTTAGTAGAAAACTTTCTGTGGGTTGATTATTGTATAGTGCAAAGTTGCCAATCCGCGGCTCGTGACACAGACTTTGCACAGACGTTTGTGGTTCTTCAGACTTATCCTTCTATTTATTATTAAAAAATAATTATGATTACCAAAAATTATTTCCTTTTATCTTTTCCCTTATAAATGCTATTGAAAAAATTCACCTGTATATTTACATATATATTCAAACATCTGACTGGCTTAAGATATTATTTCTGTAACAAATAGTTTTCTCCTTTTGTAGAGTTTTTTGAGAATCCATGAAAGTATTAGAATTAGTTCTAAAGTAGTAAAAGTTAAATTGACCAGTAAAAGTGACCCCATATGAAGACACTCCTCAAAGTGATCTCAACAACTTTTACTTATTTGCTTACAGGAATTTGGAAGCCTTCGTGAATAAACAAGAAATGCACTTAAAATCTCAATAGAAGATAGAAAAACACATTACGGCATGCTTAATGATTAATAAAAAGAGTGTTGAAACGACTTTTACTTAAAAGAACAACTAATATCAGTTCAAATTATTAGTGTAAGCATGAAATTTTTTTTTTAGAATAAAGCGCTTACACTATTAGTGGCATGGAAACTTTTTGGGAAGCTATTGAAAGTTTAATTTTCTATCATCACGATATTTTGACAGTGGTTATTTTTGTATTGAGCCACAGAAAGAAACAAAAACATCTTTGATAGCTTTTAGTTTTAGAAGGAGTGAAAATTTTACTTTGTTAAAAACATTATTTCTCCCCCCCCCCCCTAATGGATTGCATATTGGCAACTAAGCCTTTGCAAACACATCATGTTCTCAAATATTAGAGCCATTTCATGGTGGCACAATCTAGTGGCGGCTCTAGCTACCAATTTTAGACGCTTGAATTAATTTAATTCAAACTCTAAATATTGCTGTGACATAATTTCATCGAGAGTACCAGAGGCAAACGGGATCCTTTACATCAGAGGTTCCCAAACTTTTTTGTCTCATAAACCCTTTGCCCTGTTTTTCGGTTTCGGGTAGACCCCTGCTTACCTAATATTGAATTTTTGCAAATTTATCGACTTAAATGTCTTTTTGACAGCTGGTACTACTACTTACTTTAAAAGAATTAAATTTTTAACTGTAGTGAAATATAGCGTGTTAATGAATTAAATTAAAATAAAAATTAATTAATTTAATACATAAAATAACAGAACAACAAACGTTTTTAATGAGAGGGATGAATCTGATGTTTCAATAACAAATTTTCAATATTTAATATATCAATCTAGTCGGGTTTAACTCTAAATCTCCTTTGTTAGTAAGCAGGCAGTCACTAGCCCCCCCCCCTCCTCTCCTTTTGTTTATGAGATTGACAAACTCACTGAAACTCCCTCTCACTAAGAAAAGCAATTAAAAGCTTTCTCATGATATTCCATAGTTCGCGACAAATAACAGGAATGTCTTTTAAAAGCCAAAATTGCTGACATCCATCTCTAAGCTTTATTTTAAGATAATTGGGGTCTATTCTCTGATCAGTTCCTATTGTAATATGGCATATTTTTTCAATGTGACTATATGAATTCATTGCCTGCTCTGTGGTATTGCTATAAAAAAAACAATCTCAAACCTAGTTTTAAAATCTGAGTAAATGTTATTCAAATATTGAAACTTATGTTAAAATGTCCGGACAGATTGTCTGTGACAAGTAGAGAAAATTTGCGAAGGGGCAATATTATACTTTAATTTAATTCTGGAAATTAATGCTGAAATGGTCCTTGTCTTAATAAAATTTATGCTGTCACCTAGTAACTACAAATTATCCTCACTAAGTTTAGTAACTAAATGTTAAATTGATAAAATCTGGTTTCCACTAGTTCAAATTTTTTTTAAAGATTAAAGTCTGGATATCTGGTTTAATGAGCGCCACTATTATAGACCCCTTTTTACACCTCATGAACCCCCGAATTATTTTTTTCGCTGGCGTAGACCCCTTGCAGGTCGTCATAGACCACTTTGGGAATCACTGCTTTACATGCTACATAATCACATGATATACGTGCCTACGGTTTTCGCATCCAGAAAATTGATGTACTGCAGCCGAGATCGAACCCTCAACCTTGGGTTTACGAAGTGGGCACCCTACCTCTAAGCCACCCTGCTGATTTTAAAAATATTATTTAAATAGAATTTTAAAAAGTACGTTACTTAGAGCACAACAGTTTTTTTCATCGCAACCACTACCGAAGTCCTACCCCCCCCCCCCCTCCAAAGCCCGCGTATGCATATAAATGCCTCTTTGATACGTTAAGTAATTTTGTTTCACTTACAGCTTGACTCTTTTCTCGAAAGTTTGCCGACCTTTGGTATAGTGTATACATTACTGGAGGAAGTGGGTGGGAGGGGGGGGGAGTCTTGGTTTGACAAGAAATTATAATTGACTTTTCATGTAATTGGTCTTTTACCCCTTTTATGTTTAATGCGAATTCATAGTCTTAATGATTGTAGTTTTTCAATTGCGTTTCATCAAAGATAAATGGTTTTCTAGAGAAGTTTCCCACATTATGTCTAACTGATTTTCAAAGGCATGGTGTGGAATATAAACAAAAAAAAAGTGTAATGCAAGCTCACCTGTCGTTCTCTCATAAGATTATTATACTAAATTAATATATCCATCTCAAATATTCCCATGTAAGTGAAATGTTATTTTAAGGGGGTAGGTTCACGAAACAGGATCTGTATATTAGTAATGTTAAAAATAGGTATTTTTAAGGAACATTTATAAACATTCTATTAAATAAAAATGTAAATTTTTTTTTGCTGAATATTCTTTGAACCATAATACATACTTTAATCAGAGATTTTATGGATAGAATGTCTAGTTATTTTTTAAAAATATATTTTTTGCACAAATCTGGTTTTTTTTCTTCAAAAACAGTGAAATTTCATGAAGTTTAATGCTATAAATTAAGTCGGAATATTTTTTTGAAAAAAATCGCTCGATTAAAGTATGTATTAGAATGTAATTATTAATTATGCAAAGTTATAAGCTGTTAAATGCAGTAGTTTAGGAACAAATGTTAGTTTTGAGAAAAATTGATTTTTGTAATGGATTTGGTAGACTTTGACAGGTGGTAAAACATTTTCAAAAAATTATTAAAAATACTTCTACTGCACGTAGAATGATAATTTTTGCACCATTAGAAACGTAGAAATTCATATTTTATTAAAATAGGAAAAGGGGAAATGTGTTCGGGGGCCGAAATTCATGAACCTACCTCCTTAAACAAAGCAAGCTGTCTTTTTTCATAGAATTAAACGGCATAAGAAACATTGTCGCAAAATGTAGAAGATAGTTTATTACGCTACCATACAATTTCTATGCATCATTTAATTAAGAAAAAGTAGAATAAATTTGAAGAGTTACCACCACACTATCTCTTCTTTTGAAATGAAATGTTTGGTATTTGCTAGTTAATTTACATTTTCTTTTTTATTCCATCAGCAGGTACTTGTGACTGTTCCTTTATCAATGCCCCAAACCATGCCTGCGCAACGGAGGACAAAAGGATTATGCGGCTGCTTTGGCAGCAACGAGCCACCTGAAATTACCTACCATGTCGTAGAAAATGGAGGAATCATCAATCTTCAGCCTCATCCTCTGACTCCAACTCAACCAATGCCTGATGAAGAAGAATTAAACGCAAAATTTGCTGAATTAGTAGTATGTATTTTTCTGTATTAAATCAAAAAAATTTGATTAAAATAGTGACGTTAATCATTTTTCTACTCCAGTGATTCTCAAGCACTTTTGTATGCCGCCAAATTTTTTTAAGGTATCCGACTGCATTCGGAACCATGATTTTTCAAATGCGCATGAACGAATATTTTTTTAAATATTTAGGGTCACTTTTAGATTAGAATACACGCATGAAATTCTTTTAAGAATATTATTACAATTAAAAATCATTTAAAGGCAATATTTTGGCAAAAAATAAACATAGAATTATTTATTTTCCAAATATTATTCTTTTATGGAAAATTCTTCTGTAATAATAATACTTTACCTATATATAGCTCAAACCTCTGTACAGAGCCTGAACTAAAATTTTTGAAATATTTAATTTAGAAGTGGATTTATCCATATTCTAATTCATCAGAGGGGAGAAATTTCAACAGAAAAACACTGATAATTATTTTTAAAAAAATTGGTAATAACTCTGAAAATGTGAATTTTTTAAAAGTCGTAGTTCAGGCCCTCTGGGAGACCGTGGTAGCCTTGTGGTCAAGGTATCGGATCATGGCTGGCATGTCATGAGTTCGACCCCAGTGCCACTGAAGACCCGCCGTGTAAGAGAGAGATGCACGCTAAATCTGTCTAGAGCTCAAACGTCCTCCCGTTGGTGTGGTGTGGTAGTTTGGAGAGGGGTGCCAGCTCAGGTGTCGTCCTCGTCACTTCACCATGGTTCAGAATTACGAGGTCCGTCGCCAAAAGACCTCGTGTAGCTGAACAGAGCGACGTTAATATTCACTCACTCACTCAGGGCCTCTGGAGAAATCTTAGCTATATATATATATGGAAAATATTATTATTATAGAAGCATTTTTCAAAAAAGGAAAAATTTTTGAAAAAAGGTAATTCTAAGTTCATTTTTGCCAAAATATTGCGTTTAAATAATTTTTTTATTGTAATAATATTCTTAAAACAGTTTTATAAGTGTATTCTAATCTAAGTGACATTAAATATAAAAAAAGTATTTGTTTGTAAGCTTTTTGCAAAATCATGGTTTTGAACGCAGTCGGATACCTTAAAGCTATAAATTATACTCTGTGAAAAAATTAAAATCCGGCCGTGTTATAGAAACAAACTAAGGATATTTGTGGTATATTTAACTTATTCTTTCGTGGATAGATGGATATAAAAAAAATTTGGTTGGGTTCGTAATCCATTCGTGATAATGGATACATCTGTATATAAATTAACTTTAAATAAAGAGAAAAAACTAATTTTGAACTGTTATAATCGAAATTTGATTTCACAAAATATTCTGAAGAGTTAATTTATTTTGGATTAAAATTAAAGGCGATTATTATCTCATAATAGCAAAAAAGCTTTAAAATATTGTTACAATTGTTTACATCATATTTGCGTAAATTCTTATTTTCAACATTAACAAATTTTTAAATGAAAAAAAGATAAGAGACTTTTAAATGTAGATGACAACATGAGATTGGTATTATCATTTTTACGATGGCATGTAATCAAAATTATCAAAAATAATCAATCTCAAATTTCATGTTAAATATATTTTTATAATTAACTTGTAATTAAGTGCTCAATAAACATTTTTTTTTATCTTTGTGGTATTTATTATTTTATTTAACACTGAAAATTTATTACAACAATATTTATGGTTTGAGTTTTGTAAGTTTTTGCCGGGAACAAATTCTATAATTAATTATTAAAATTATTGTAAGAGATCTTTATAGATCTTTAAATGAATGACGATTTTATTTACCTCAGTTAAATATTTATTATTATGTTAAGTGTTTATAGAATATCAAAGTAAGTATTTGTAAAAGAGATACAAAACAATTAGAATTAATCAACTATTACTATCAATTCGCTTAAAATTTCAGACGGTTAATTTTATGTTCAAACTATATATAATGAGTTAAAAATGGAATGTTATAGAAAAAGAATATTTAATTTTTTTTAAAAATAATAAGCATAGACAATTTTGTAATTTTTCTTTGTAACTTTCCTTTTTGTAAGTTCTCATTCCTTATACTAATGTAATTTTAATGACTTCTTTTTTTAACAATACGTATTTCCATACTGAAAAAAAAAGCATAAAAAGAGTCCTAATTTATTCAAACGAAATTTGAAGCAGATGTAAGGAACCTGAAGCTTTCTAAATAATTTCAAAATTTTCGGTTAGAATCATTCATTTCTCTTCGCACATGTTTGTCCATTGTTTTTAACAATTTATTTTAAATAAAAGTCATTTAAGTAAATTTACAGTTAGTAATAAGTATCTGTATTCTGTTATTTTCTTTGCACCTGTTAGGCATCATCTAAGCTTATATAATTAGAGAGCACATTAACTTCTCGAGTTGATTATCTATCAGAGAAAAAACAGTAACAGAAACTTGAAAAAAATTCTAGAGCTGAGAACGTTTAAATATTGAGTGGGTTAGACACCGAATATATTTACTAACTAGCTTTCATGGCCCGGCGTTGCACGGGCTTTTACCGAGTGCATGCATATGTGCATTGACAAAAAAACGTACAAAATGACAAATGAAATTCATATGAAAGTGTCTTTTTTTAAACTACCTTTTTAAAAAAATAATAAAGATAATCAGTTTTATAATTTTTTTTAAAAAATAATATATGGCTAACTATGTTTTGTTTATTATTTTACATATGTGTGTAAAATGTTTCATATTCATGAAATATTTTTTTATAAGATGTGGTATGTATTGAAGAAATGTATTACAAAATTATATCATGCTAAGCAAATTATTTTTCTAACTTTAGAGAATGCTTGAAGTATCATTATAAGGCATAGAAATTAGGCTGGAAATTAATAATGGAGCATATAATGCATAAACATTGCTTTAATTTTTTTCAATTTCTAGTGGGTGACATTTGATGTTAATACAACTTTTTAAAATGTAAATTCATTAATTAAATTTTAAAATGTTAACAAACAAAAATTATAGTCCAACAGCATATATAGAAAGCAAAATCGTTCGTTGGTCCCTGTAGCGCAATGGACTTCTACTGATAGATAGTATATAATAATTCGATTAATAATAATTTTTTAATAAATACACGAAATTTTTCACAGAAAATCTAACCAATTTCAGCTTTTATTTCAATATCCATAATCTATTTGAATCACATGTATTTAACATGTCTGTGCCGCTTGTTTCATAAGAAATCGATTCTAAGACTACGTATTATGGATCGAAGCAAAAGGTAAATGTAACTAGGTGTAGATCGAAGACAAAACTTTTTAACCTTCACACTCCTCTGACATGAGCATATTGTTTGCAATGGAAAAGTGTTAAGCCAAAGCTAACTGCTTCAGCAACAGTGAATAGTTATTAATAATTTTAATTCTGTTTTGAAATTCTTCCTGGGTTTAACTTGCCTTAGACTTATTTTAAAGTTTAAAATAATAAAAACAGGAAACACATTTTACATAAAATAAAAATATTTTGATCATTATCTATGTGCGTAGTGAAATATTGCAAATGGTTTTGATTTGTGTGGGTAGAATGTCATTTTGGCTTAGTTTTCTACTCTTTAATCGGAAAATTATAATTAATGGCCTTGTTTGGATCTGATAGGTTTTATTTAAATACCATATTACATATGCAGGGCTTTACATGTACAGGGTGAGATAAAGTACTGCAAATAGTGCGAATAGTTTCACAACTGTCTTTGTCATATAAGCTGTCATTATTTGCATATGATGATATAAATATGCACATCTCTCTGCAGAGAAAAACATTGCATGTTTGTAACAAATTTTAAAATCAGTCTTTTTATAGACGTAAAAAATATTCTTAAGACAATAAAGAAATCTTCTTCAGTTAGTGATTCCCCCCCCCCTTTTTGATATATTTCTGCTATCTGAATGAACATGTAAGCGTTTGCTGAAAAATAGCCCTTATAATATACATATTATATAAAACGTCAGTCTAACGTAATTTTTTTAAAGAATTTAATTCTAAATATATTTTTTTCATTGGTAATTGATGTTACTTTTACATTATGTGTGAATTAAACCTCTCCTGTATGCTATTGAAGTTATTTATATAGATAAAACGAAAAACAGGAAGTTTTAGTGAATGCCTAAAAGAAAATTGCCAAAAAAAAAAAATTAAAATCAGTGGTATTTAATTTCTAAAGATTAAAAATATATTTAGTAAAAATTCGGTACTTTTCCGTTTCGCCAGCACAAATTTCGCCAAACAGGCTTTATTGGCGACAATACACAATATACACATAAAATTTTTTAATAAATGTTAGTTCTCGTTGGTTTTTCATCTATTTTTGATGTATTATTAAAAAGACGTAACAAAAAAAGAAGCAACCACGACTTGTTTAGAAAATGGGGTGAAAGATTACCTAAACGGGAATATTCAGTTTGGTATCGGTTGTATCATTTTTGGCGACTTTATCACCTGCACCGGCGAAACTGAAAAGTTCTGAAAATTCAGAAAGTGAACCAAACTTATTCGAATTATTATATTCACAAGCAAATTCATTGAAGTAATTATACTCTGATATTTTTAAACTTTATTTCTTTTCTAATATCCATCTTGAAGTACCAATTTACCCATTAAACTTCGTTAAATATTTGAGATCATAAAAATGTTATCTTAAAATATATTAATTTTTTTTTTACTAATGTGAAAAGCTTTAAATTCCAAAAAGGAAAAAGGAAAAAAATATTAAAAATTAGTAAAGTAACTATCGTAACTTTTTTTCGTCACTCTAAAATTGGTTACACTTGGAAATGAAATGATTTTGTTGTTAATCAGAGGTAATTATTTTTTTCCTTCAATTTTTAGGAAGAACTTGATCTTACGGCATCAAAAAAGGAGATTATGTTCAATCTTCCTCCGGAGAAGAAGTGGCAACTATACCTCAGTAAAAAAATGGTAAATTCTGATTGAAGTACAATTTATACATTTGATTACATTATGTTATATAAGTCCTTAAGAAATTTTATTTTTCATAAAAGACTCTTACTATCAAATCTTCAAAATCGATATCTACGCAAGTATTCATCACATAATTTGCTGTGATATTGCGATCTTAAGTGTTTTAACAACTTAAAAATTATTCTGCTTTAAATTTGTTTTAATATAATGATTTCCCTTTCGCATAACACAGACGGATTTTTTTTGTTACCTTAACGGTTTCATTATTTGGAACCTACAAACTGATAACTAAAGTTTAATGAGATAGGATAATCTGCAAAGAAGCATTCGAAAAAAGATTGAAACATACAATTACGCAACTTTTAAATTAAATTATTCTGTATTAAAAATCTAAAAAGTTTCAATATTCTACTACATACGTTTATCACTCTCCAGTTTTTAATAGATTGCAATATTTCATAATACATACAGAGTGAAAAAAGCAATATTAAAGCTTTCCTATGTACCTTCTTAAATAGTCATAAACCTCTATTGTATCTCAGAAGATAAAATACTTAAAAATTAAAAAGAATCTGACAGTGGAAAGCAAAATTCTATCATAAGTTATGTGCATGCACAGTTTCATTCGGATAACTCTTTGGTGCGTCGCTTGTTGCATTATAGAGTGTATAAGCACACCCCGCTATGCTTAATTACTTTTTTTTATTATGAAAATGCATTATAATTTTCATATAACTAAATCAGAAAAAAATGTAATTTTTATGTTCTTTTATTGTATTATTTGTTTTTGACAATAATCTTGTACGTAATTATTTTTTTTTTCAAAATTAGGAACAAGATGAACCAACAACTCACTATCCAGATTATTACATTGAAAAGGTGATATCAATGTCTATGGTAAGTAATATGCTACACTATTTATAACTTTTTTAAAATTTAACATTTCACTTTAAATTCTGATAGCTTTTGACCTTGTTATAACATTACCATAATTTGTTAATTATCTTTTTTTTTATTGTAGCTACTTTTCCCAAGAGAAGAGGAAGAAATTATGGCACGTGCGAAACTTTTAGACAATTTGAAAACTGCTTTAAGGACTCAGCCGAACAGGTAGACCCCTAACTATTACATAAAATTATTATATATAATAGCTATATATATGTATAATTATACACATACATAAAATCATTACTGAAGTATTAATATGTGCTATAAATCAAAGTTAAAACTGAGCAATATATAGAAGTATAACAATACAATATAGTTCTTAGTTAATCGACTACAGTAACAGATACAACAAAATCTTAGTCTTAGGTAGTAATATTGCAGGCATAGTTATTATTTTAAAGAGCCAACTTTCTCCTATATTTGCCTATATGACCAGGGCTGAAAAAGAAGTCAAAATAGGGTACGCAAAATTTAATTATAAGACTATAAATAATTTCTAAAAATATTAAACCTAAATAAAATTTCGCAAAATATGAATTAAAAAATGCTAGAAAATATTTTGATTATAATAAAAAGCTTAAACTCTTAATCTTGGAATAATATACTAAGCAATAAAGCAAAAATATATTAAAAAAAGTAAAAAATGGAATTACAATATCCAAACATTGAAATTTCAAAACATTGAATCTTTTACAATTTCAAAACATTGAAGCTTTTAAAATTTCAAAACAGGTCATAAGCCAAATTGCTTATCAATAATAATGTCATGTTATATAAAAACAGTAAGAGCTCTTTTATGCTGTAAATTCGTTCTACAGAAAGGCACGTATAAAAATATTCGTTTAAAATAGACTCCACGTACGTTGAAAAGATACGTTCCATAATTTTCAGATATCGCGCGAAACCAAAACAACGAATAAAAATTGAAATTAAGTCACATTATAAAATACACAATACTCAACGGTATTTTTTTTTTCCTTCAAGAAAAAAAATAACGTTGAGTATGCTTCTTTCAGAGTCTGAAACAATTTATATAAAGGCTTGAAAGTTAATTACATTTTAATTTTATTGAAAAATAATTATAGTTTTGCGAGTTCCCCTCATTCCATTCTATTTTATTCCTCCTCCAGGTTCTTTTTTTTTTAAAGGCTGTATTTGCGTAATGTTAAAGAATAGGACTCAAAATTGTGACATTTCGGCAAATAGAAAAGTGCTAAATAATAATATATTTTGACTTCACTATCCTGTAGAGAGCAGTATAACGCTCATTTTTATCTGAATTGATCAATTTTTTTTTAAATAAAATGAGTTCCGTGTTTTTTCTCACACTGTAAAGCTTAATTAGGAGAGATGTTAGAGTAAAAATTAATTATTAATGGAATATTTTCAAATATGAAAAACGCACTATTATAAGATGTATGAATTAGAACTTTGTAAATTTTCATAAAAATTGAGATTTTTTACTGTGAAAAGGTTTCCCTCTTTTATCTCACTTTTATAACGACAATGATAACCATACCACAAAATTTATTAAAGTAATATCAATTACTCAACTTCAATATCTCACAAAAAGAGATACAGTCGGACCCCGTTTTAACGAACCCATATTTAACGAATTTCGTTATTTAAAATTTTTTCTTTTCCCCAAGTAAAATGAAGGACCCCCCCCCCCGTTTAACGAATAATTAACCCCAAATTAACGAATTATATCAACAGCCAAATAAATTTTAATTTGTTTGGATTAGAAAAAATTGTTCTTTTCAAAAGACACATCCCTTTTGTCCAGAACAGAACACTTTTCTTATCAGCAGTAAATTTTGACGGGAAAGGGTGCAAACCATTATTAGACGTTACAGGTGCAGATAAGTTCGTGAGTGTGATCTGTCGCATGAGTTTTGAATAGGACAGGAAAATCCTTTCTTATCTTATCTAAAGGTACCAGTATTTTTAGCAGCTGAATAAAAAGTGTGTATTTTCTAACTATTGGGGGGGGGGGTGTAGCTGCTTATAAAATTTCCAAAGGAAAGTGTAAAAATTTGTACTTTTTGGATCCGGATATTACGAATAACCCCGAATTAACGAATAAAATGTTTGCTCCCGATGAATTCATTAAATTAGGGTCCTACTGTATGTATCAATAATTGCTGGTTTGATTTTGATTTATTAAATATCTGTTTTCGATAAATAATCTAAATTTATTAAATTATTAAATTCGTCCATTTTTCATAATCTTAAATATTTCGATAAGTATTAATCATTGCATCAATGCATGTAAACATGTTTTCCATTATTTAAAGTTGTTCTTATCAAAATTTTGAAAAATATGAATTTTTTGAATACATTATTTCCCGTCTAGTTTTGTTATGCGTTTTTTGGAACAAGATGGTCTTTCTGGGATCTTGAATTTTTTATTAAGCATGGACTACAATACAGCTGAAAGTCCAATTCACACATCTCTCATAGGTTGTGTAAAAGCACTGATGAATAACTCGGTAAGTATATTTTTTGTAATTGTGATAAGACTCAGAATTTGATGATATAACATCTTTAAATTAAAGCAACGCAGATAAATCTGATTTCATGATCAGTTTTTTAAGTTCTGATCATGTTTGGATTTAGGAAATACATATTTATTAGGTCATCTTTTTTATAGTTTTCTTCCATTTTTCATTTGAGATCATTCCGGTTTATTAATATATTGAAAATACAAGGTGGTCCCAAATTCATGGTACAAACTTTAAGGGTAGGTACAGGACATTGTAACAATCATTTATTGTATAGAAATATAAGTGCGCAAGTGACGCGGTGAGGCACAAACGCGATAAATAAGAGACAAAAGGAAAGAGAGACAAAGTGTTCATTGAAAGCGTCGTTGACAAGCGTAATGCTAACAATAACTCTTTGCAACTGTTCAGAACGTGAACTATGAAGTCCAGCTGGAGCTGCTCACATTGCTGTACCACCCACTGGTAGTCGGAGAAGATAGCCTGTAGGATTCAGAGCTTGTACTCGCTGAAAATGGAAGAGGTGTGAGCGATTTTCGTTTAACACTCTACAAACAGTCTGATGACTCACACTTACGGGATGAGCGACATCTCTTGTACTTGACTCTGGTCTAAAAATCACAACGTTTAAGATGCTTTATTCCAGGCTTGGACTTCGTACAGCTCTTTGTTGACCAGCATCATGTCTGGTGACGTGGAACGATGGTGTTTCACGAAGTTGACGATGTAACCGTGGAGAAATGCTGTGATCCAGCATTCATCGATCAGGAAACCGCGCGTGATACATTTACGAGATGATACATTTACGGCGATTTAAGAGAAAGCCCAGTGGGTGCTTTGGTTTTACGTATTGAAATCATATTGATATCGCGTATTAATACATTCGTAGTGCAGCTCTGCTGTTACCATTTACATGGACGTACATTTTATGCATGTCTGCATTTTCGGCATACGTGAAGTCTCCCAACGTAAACCTCAGCACAATTGTGAATGATGATTTTCTCTATAGAGATGCATCATGTTGAACGGCAACTAGACATCTACTGCCCTCTACCGGCAACGAAACCAACCGATAACTCTAATTCTCTTTTCTTTTATTTTCCCCTGTTTGCTCCTCACTGCATCACTTGCGCCCATACATTCCTATACAATAAATGATTGTTACAATGTCCTGTGTCCGCGGTAGCCTAGTGGTCAAGGTTTCGGATCGTGGTTGGCATGTCATGAGTTCGAGCTCAGTACCATTAAAGACCCGCTGTGTAGAGGAGCGATACATGTTAAATCTGTTGAGAGTTCAAAGTCCTCCCGTTGGTGTGGTGTGGTAGTTAGGAGAGGGGGTGCCAGATCAGGTGTCGTCCTCGTCACTTTACCATGGTTCAAAATTACTAGATCCATCGCCAAAAGCCCTCGGATAACTGAACAGCGCGACGTTAATATTCACTCACTCACCCTGTATCTACCCTTAAAGTTTGTACCATGAATTTTGGACCACCCTGTATATACAGGGTGAACCAAGAGTCTTGCCCTGATTATAAAAACTCATTACAAAATAGCCATTTAATGTGATAATGAAACTTTTGCATCATTGGATAGATCAGTTTCAGTAGTTATTTTGTACAATAGATGGCGTGAATGCTCCTTCGAGTGTGACTCAAAGGGACATTTGTAAGGAAGACATTTTTTTTGCCAAAAGGATCAGTGATTTAAGAGAAATCCCAGTGGGTGCTTTGGTTTCACGTATTGAAATCACTCAATTATGTTTAGCGTACATCTCAACATTGTTATGGTATGAAATGTTTAAAGAAACAGGTAGCATTACGAATCTTTCTAGAAGTGGCAAGCCTAGTGTGAGTCAACCAACTGTTGAACGCGTTCGGCAATCATTTCAACGGAGTTCTTCTAAATCAGTTTGTGAATCATCACGGGAACTTCAAATATTGCAAATAAGTTTGGTAAGAATTCTTCATAAAAGGCTTAGGTTGCATTCTAATAAAGTGCAAGACAGTACATTGCGGGAACTGGAATATAGCTTAGACACTCTCCGAGCTACCAAAGGGCACACGTTGAAATTTACTAAGATAAAAGGATGAAATTACTAAGATAAAAAAAAATTCATGTGACAGTACTTGCAATATATTCAAACAAACACATGTCTAATTATAATAGTTTTAGCACAATAAATATTTATAATCAGAGCAAAACTATTGGTTTATCCTATATATTGAATTATAAAAAAAACACGAGTTATTGATAGTTAAAAAATTGATAATTGAACGCGTAAAACTATATCATAAATTTATAAATTCATTAATATAAACGCTATTTTTTGGCCATTTTTTTAGAAAATTTTTGAATAATGTGAGAGTTATTTCTAAATTCGCGTTTCTTATGCCCGTTTTACTTCTCAACATGCTAACAAAATTTCTTATTTTTTTCTAAGTTCTCGCCTCTTGGAAAGAAATGCTGCATCTAAACACATGATAGTGAAGACGTCCGCTTTGATACCTCTTTTTAATTACTGAAATCTATACAGACTCTGACCTTAAAAGCAGATTTGTAACATAACAATCAAGTTTAAAATGTAATTAATGGAAATGTTTCAGCTTATAGTATTGTATCAATAAGAATTTTAAAAATTATATTTTGAAAAAATAAATACCTTACATATATCAGTTACCTATAGTAAAACAGTCACTAAAAAGGTTTAAAAGTATAATTAACCATATAAAATCCAACACATGTTTCAATAACCTGTGGAAACTTGACTATTAAAATTGTTATCTTATTTAAACTGTATTCACACTCATATGAAATTACTTTCGCATGAGACCGAAATCGAAAAGAAAAACGGTGCGTAAATCTAAAAGTCACTCTGAATTGGAAAAGAAAATGTAGTGGAAAACATTATACAACTCCTGATGTAGAATGTTTTTTGGTAGTATTTTTAATGAATTATTTTTGTCATAAATATTGAGTCAGAAAAAACTCATAAAATATATATATATACTTCAATGTATATTTCAAATATATTTCAATGTATTCTTCAAATAAGAATTACTTTAATTATAATTACTTCCCTGTTACAAGCTCTTTTGTTGGTATACATGTAGGATGAGTCTAAAAACAGAATTAGTCATATTTTTTAAATTAAAACTGATAACTTCAGTACTACAGAGCAATTGTAGGTAGATTAGGAAACGGGTTTTTTTTTTATCATTTAGATGTTTATCTAAAAGGTATGTCTTACATTGTTTTGATGACAAATATTTGAAGTAGCAATTCGAAAGTTGATTCAGTTCTTGTTCAAAAAATTTCCCAAAGAGATGAACGTCATTAGTTTTCCGTTTGAAATTTAACTGAACAATGATAATGCGCTTAAGAAACGTGGAGATGTCGTTTCTGAAATTATTATTCAATAAAAGAAAAAAACTATGTTTAATAATTATAAGGGTCACCCAAATGGAAGTGACACTTCAGTTGGTTTGATAAATAGTACAAAATACTATTAATATAAATAAGTATACAAAGGGAAGAAGTAATACAGACGTAACAGAGAGGCTAGATAAAGTCACCTTGTAGGTTGGAACAAGTGTCCCAGTGGTCCACGGTATGATGCATACCCTCGGTGAAGTAGCTCCGTTTTTGGTTGTGGAACCAATTTTCAACAGCAGCTTGGACCTCGTTATAGTCAGGAAATCGCCGTCCCTTTAGATCTTTCTGAAGTGGACCGGAGATGTGGTATTCACACAGCGAGATGTCCATTTTCGAGGACCCCAGCGGAATAACCTAAACAATATTTAGCACGCCACAGCCACATGAGGACGAGAATTATCATGCAAGTTGATAACCCACTGGAGAGCATGCCACGTGATATTCTTTCTCAGTTCATGCAATGGGGCACAGTACGTGGTAGCATTGACAGTCGTACCGTTTGGAGGCAACTATGATACAAACCATACCTTTTAACGTGCCCCTACGCTATCCACACGCATCTCGTGAAATCTAACGATATCTCGTCTGCATTCCCAGCACTCTGCACCCTCTGTAGAGGCATGTGCAGTCATCTTTCTCTTCAAATTGCAGGAGTTATTATAACAGTACCACTTTCATTTAGGTGACTTAAATATTGAGGGAAAATAGTTGCAAGTTTAAAATTTTCTGTAATACGTATGCATAATTGCTACCATTTTCATGTGGGTGACTCTTATGTATTGAGGAAAAATAGTTACATAAAATTCAAATTTTTTTTGTAATATGTATGCATAATTGCTAGATTTTCTTTTCGAAAAAAAAAAAAAATGCTCATATGAACTAATTTTTCTGCTCCGACTGTTAATGAATTGTTTAGGATCAGATTATTCTTCAAGAATATAAATTTTATTATCAGATACTAATAACATATTTTATTATTTTTTTTATTTCAGAGTGGTCGTGCCTATGTTCTTGCTCACCCAACTGCCATTAATACTATTGCTCAAAGTTTGAGTACTGAGAACATAAAAACAAAAACTGCAGTGCTTGAAATTTTAGGAGCTATGTGTTTAGTTCCAGGAGGGCATAAGAAAGTTCTGGAATCTATGTTACACTTTCAGAAATTTGCTGCAGAAAGGACTCGGTTTTTGGTAAATATTGATCTTGGGTGTCGTTTATTATGTAGAATCTGCAATGAATTTATTCTACTGATTATTGTTAACGCCAATATTGTAATTTAATTCTTTTTTAGACTGTTGTAAATGACTTAGACCGCAGTACTGGCCTGTATCACGATGAAGTCAGTTTAAAGACGGCTATAATGTCCTTCATTAATGCCATAATTAATTATGGTCCTGGTGAAGATCATTTGGAATTTCGTTTGCATCTGCGTTATGAATTCCTAATGTTAGGAATTCAACCAGTGATGGAAAAGCTTCGACGTCACGAAAATGCCACACTTGACAGGTACTTCGATTGCCTTTTGAATTTTATGTATAATCAAGCATGAATGAGATAGAAAATTTTACTATGTGAATTATTTATATGAATCAACCAAATAATGAATTTTTGTAGAATCAAAAATATTCAGTATAAACTTAAATAGCTAAATATCTACACATTTTTTAGGCATTTGGATATTTTTGAAATGGTTCGTAATGAAGATGAAAAGGAAATGGCTCGAAAATTTGAATGTGTAAGTTTTTAATCTACTTTTCAACTATGACTTATTCAGATCAAAGTCGTTTTAAAGTAGTAAATATGAACAAAGACCAATATTTTTTCTTTTTACATTGAATTATAAAAATTATAGAATAGCACAAAAATTAAATTGCTCGAGGACATATTATATTGCAATTATTGCAGGAATAAAATACTTAAGATCATTGAAATATGTACCATATATATAATTTAAATAAAAACGAATAAGAAAAAAAATGAAAAATAAATATTAATCATTCTTAAGTAATAGATTTTATTTTTATTTAAAGTTGCACATTTGTTGAATCAAGTATTCTAATTAAGTGGCACTTTTAGTTTTATCATTAACTCCAAAACAATATGGAAATAGTGATTTTTCAAAAATAATCTCGAAAGAATAACCTAACAGAAAAGTATAAGAATTCGATTTATATTAAAATTACTGGGGGAAAAAATAATCTCTACAACGGTCAGATGTTCGATTTGGCCGCAATAAACCATCTTATTTAACATATCTCTCTCGAAAAAATAAATAAAAATATAATTTAGTCATATGCAGTTTACATTACTTTTTGTTTCCATTCATATATACTCCAGGTTTTAATATCGAAGTTTATTATGTTCCTTTTTAGTATGTTTTATTCTGAATGATACCCCGCCAAATATTTGTCAGTCTAGCATTGGTAACGTGTGTAACAATAATGATTTAATAACTAAAACAATAACGAATACTTACTCAGATGTCAGTTTATTTATCTAATCGTCATTTAAAACTACAATGTATGCTACTAACTATTGGTATCACATTGGTGAGGCGTTGTTATAACAAACTCTCATCATTATTCGTTGAGAAAGGAAGGAGTGCAAGATTGTATCAAACAAAATCTAAACATAACCTTTATATGTATAAGTTATATACATAACCGTTATGTGTGAGATTGCGCTTATCCGGAGGTTAGAACTCAGTACACCTTTGGTTCCATAAGCACGTAACATACCACTGGACTAAAGGGATTACTTCAGTCCGGAGGTTGTTACTGGCTTATATAGGAACCACCGCAACACACTCTCCCACCAGTGAGTCGGTTTATAGGCGAACTAATGATATAGTTGTTATGGTGAGAGTGTGAGTTGTTGCTGTTGTGTCAAGTGTCTCTGACGGCTTTGGTTGCTCTTGCGATGGGTAGATGGCTCCACAACAGCTGTCCGAAGGTTGCTTTTTTTCTAAGTTCAGAGTCAAGGTCACAATGAGATGGCGCTTATCCGGAGGTTAGAACCCGGTACCTTTGGCTCCGTAAGCACGTAGCATACCACAGGACCAAAATGATTACTTCAGTCCGGAGGCTGTTATTGGCTTATATAGGAAACACCGCTACATGTGTATAAGTCTTGAAATATTTGCAAAAATATTAATGTAAATGTCTGTAATAATTAACTCCTTAGAGTCGAACACAGTTATTAAACATAAAAAAGCCGTGAAAGGATTTTTAAAAAATACAAGTTTATATTAATTTAAATAAACCATTACATTTTTTATTTTATATTACGGAAAAGCTCATTTCATTATGCATTTAAATAATTGAATTCAGTTATTTTTTAGGCAAAAATGTAGTATGCGTTGAAAATTTTTGGTTTAAGTATATTTATTCTGATTCACGCATACATATTAATCAAAATCTCATATTTTCATTTAAACAAACTTCCTATATTGGTCTGTGAGCACGGTTAAGAAATTTTTTTATACTAAAAATCCCCACAGCTACATTTTTTGTGAGTTTTTTTTAACGATTAATTATTTGTAAATAAAATTGTGCTTTCATAATGTATTATTTTAATAGGTACACATTGATACAAAAAGTGCAAAAAGTATGTTGGAAGTCCTGAAGAAGAAAATATCTCACACACCAGCTTATCCTCATTTCTTATCCTTGTTATACCATTGTATACAGCTTCCACGTAAGTTAGTGCAAAAAACATTCACATTTATTTTTCTCTCTCAAAATTCAAAATAGTATAAGGGTTCCACAAATGAAAGTGGCATTGCTGTAATAACTCCGCAGTTTAAAAAGAAAGATGGCTACGCAAGCCCCTATAAAGGGGACACAGTACTAGGAATGCATGCGATATCATTAGATCCCGCCAGATGTGTGTCTACGCGCGATAGCGTGGGGGCACGTTAAAAAGCATCGTTCACATCATGGATGCCTCCAAACGGTACGACTGCCAATGCTGTGCCACATTGAATGAATTCAGAAAGAATATCAAGAATCGCTGACTTGGCATATTGTCCGGCGAAGTTATCATCCCGCATGATAATGCTCATCTTCATGTGGCTGTGGAGTGCCAAACATTGTTACGGTAGTTTCACTCTGAGATTCTCAAACAGGAACATTTCCATGGACTTCTCACCATGTGAATATCTCATCTTCGGTCCTTTCCCAGAAAGCTCTGAAGAGACGGCGATTTCCCGACGCAAATCAGGTCTTAGCTGCTGTTCAAAGTTGGTTCCACAACCAACACCAGAGCTTTTTCACTTAAGGTATCCATCACGTCGTGGACCACTGAAAGACTTGTTCCAACCTGCAAGGTGACTTTGTCTAGCCTATCAATTACGTTTTTCCTTTGTATACTAATTTATATATTAATAGGATTGAACTATCAAATCGACAGTAGTGCCACTTTCATTTGGGCAACCCTTTAGTTCTCGTGATTTTTAAAAAGATGCTTACAAAGAAAAACTAATATTTTGCTTTTTTTTTGCAGTTGATTACAGTGCGTGTCCCCAACATTGGCTTTTATTTGATCGAATAGTTCAGCAAATCATTCTACAAGGAGAGAATGGAGAAAATCCTGATTCCTCTCCTATAAAGATTAATGTTAGAGAAATTGTGCAGCTGTAAGTATTATGGGTCATTATCTTTTTATTATCATTTAATTTTTTATATCTGTTACTTGTGTTGCTTTCTAATTTATTCAGGAAGAGAAAAGGTTTTTGAATTTAGCGTGATTTTTTTTTATTCAAACTTCTTTTAGTTTATTGAATTTCGTAAAGTTTTTTAAGAATTTGATTATCATTATATTTAGTTTTAAAAACCATTTTTAACGAAATTTGTGCTACTAGGTTAGCTACTGAAGAAGAAGTAAAGCAAGCCAAAAGCAAGGCGGAAGCAATGGAGCAAGAAAATTCTGAATTATCCAGTCAATTGTTGAAGAAAGAGCAAGAGCTTGAACAACAAAGTCAAGAAAAAGTAGATCTTTCTTACTTTTTCCTATTTTTAATTTATTTCGGTATTCTATTACTTATTTAATTTATCCTAAGTATTTCAAATATCTGTAATTTGCTTACCCCAAAAAAAATTATCATTTTTTTTATATTCTTCATAAAATTATTCTTGAACTTTACCCATCTAATTTATTATACGAAGCAAATTATCATTAAAAAGTATTTAAAATGATACTTTAGCTATCTATAATGACCTCCAAGAGTTGTGCTGAGTTTAAGATTATTTTGTATAATGGAGTTCTAATGTATAAGGATAAGTTTTGGATAAATTGAGCAATTTATAAAATTTGGGAGCTAACAGAGTGCTATCGAAGTATAAAACACATTTTTAGAGGATTTTCGTTAACTTTTTTTTAGTTGCAAAAAATGTGCATGTTACAAAATAGGGAAGGTAACGCAAAAAATTTTCATTTTTAATCATTATTTCCGTGAAGTAATTCAATGAAATTTTCATCGCTTGTTTAAATGTAAGTAGCTGCTTACCGGACTTTCCCAAAAATCTATATTTACCGTACGTTCTGAAGTATAAATTGAACGATTTTCAGCTTTTGAACAGTGATATACTAAATTGATAAGTGATTAATGTGAGTGGGGAGAATTTTTTTAGGGCTTATGCACAAGAATGCATATGTACTTAAGAATGTTATTCTAGATTTTCGAGAAAAGAGGGACATAATTGAAGATAATAAACCGTAATCCAATTTATGAAATTAGATTTTTTTCTTCTCTTTGTCTGAAGCCGTAATTTTAAAGTGAACGTCAAAGGCTTTAGTAAATTGTATTTTCTTTACTTGAAATCCAATTGATCAAAGCATTGCTTTTGGCAGTAAATATGAATCTAACCACACGAAACGAAACATTGTTGGTTTCAAAAGCAAAATCTATTTGCAAAAGAAAATGGAAATCATACAGAAGCAAGAATGTTTCGTGTTGGTGAAAGTTCTAAGTATGTGAAAGACAGAAAAAGGAAAGCACAATAACCAACATGAAAGTTATAAATGTGCTTTGCATAAGGGATTAACAAAATGGTTTTTCCTAGATGAAAATTTTACAAATTAATTCTTAGAAAAACTTTAGAGTTGATTAATTGTGACAAGAAATAGCGTAGATTTATTTAAAGGAGGAAAAAAATGTTAACGAAACTGAAAATTATAAAGCATCTTTAAGTTGTGTGTAGTCGATTTATGGCACAGAACAATTGAGTTCTACGAGAAAAATAAAAGTCCATACGATACGTCATTTCTTTTAAGTAAAAAAGCTCGTAGAATGTTATTTTTTATACTAATCTTTTCCTTATTTTGAAATATATCATTTTTATATCCGGTATACAACACGCACCCGTCAATTTTGATCTTACTTTTAGTATCTTTTAGAATTAAAAGGGCGCTTTATATCCTGGATTATATGATATATCTTAAATTGTCTTCTTTTTAATATTCTACTGTAGAGAAGCACACCTTTATGAACTTTCTTTGAAAACTGTAAATAAGTGCTTCATGCCAATGCTGTGGAAAATCAATAACAGAAATCTAGAACTTTTTAATTGCATTATTTGCTAGGATTTTTGCTTGATAAGTAAACTAATGAATTATTTTTAAGAACTCTCTGTTATTTGTGTGGTGATTATATTAAATTAAAATGAGTGATTATTTATAAACTCTGTTTTATGAAATCAACATTTTATAATTAAAAAAAATTTAAGTGATTTTAATATGATGCAAATTGTTTTAAAAATATATAGTTTTATATATAATGCATATATATATATGAAATGTTTCTAAGCCCAAAAATTCTTCCACAGGAAGATCTGCAATCTGCGCTAAATAAAATGAAAGTCAAATTAGAAAAGGAAACAGTTGGACACTTGGAGGCAAATCAGAAAATTGCTGAGCTTGAATATAGAATTAATGAACTGAATCTCATGGTTTGTACAACAACAAATTCTTCTGTTTCATTTTAAGTTACTTAAAGCTTTCTCACAGCTATAATCTGTTATTAAAATAAACCTGTTTTGTGTAATATATAATTATTTTACATTTCTTTCCTTTTTTTAAAAAAAAGATTCCTGAGCTTTTTTATCAATCATAAACGTAGATAATATCTTGAAAAAGACCGAGAAAAACATCAAAAAATTCAGCGAATGTGTATTATATGTGGGGATATATTTGATACTAGTTCATTTTTAATTAATAATGTTGCATAGATCAGGGTTTGTGGACTTTATGCTGAGTCAGTTTTGAAGAACAAACTAGTTCTTCAAGAGCGATGCAATTTATTGACGAAAAACAATCAATTGAATACAGGTTAAGCAACAGTAAAACTCGTACAAAAATTTCTAAAAGATTCTCACACCTTCTACAGCCCTCAGACATAACTATCAGTGTCTAAAAATACAGGTACGTAACAATAAATATTATCCGCAAGCAACCACTCGTTCGTAGGTAAACACACCGAAGTGAACACTTCAACAGCTGAAGTAGAACTAACAATTTTTTACGGTGAATTACGGTAAGTCTTTGGGCATACGGGCAGCAACTCGATCCCACATCTGAGAGTCTGTGATGGGAATCGACGAAAGCGGGTGTTTTCTTTCTGCGCAACACTGTATGGTGATTGATGGAGAGGACTGGTCCGGTAGGCGTGCCTGTGGTGGAGAATTTCTTGCAGTTTTGGGTGCAAGTTTTGCTTGAGAGAGAGAGCTGAGAGGTTGCTCTCTGATTGGTTGCTGGGTGGTGAGGATAATGACTCCTATTGGATGCCCAGGGACCTTAAAAAGTTAAAAATGAGAAAATGGGGGGAACTCATTTTCGACTTTGCTTCTTGTTGCCATAGGTTCCACACGCGGATTCTCTGTCCTCGTCCGTGCCCCTTTTTCACAAGCAGATATCCCGATCTTCATCTCTCTCCATTGAGCTGGTGTATGGTTTTTCGGTGATTTTACGGCCTGGTTCCTGATCTACATTACTATAGTGCTTATTGATTGCGTTTATTTTTGTGTTTCTCCGATTTTTTCGGAGTTTACACAATATTGTGATTCTGTGTTCGTGTTCCACGTGCACTCCTTGTCTTTAGACAAATATTTGGATTACTCTCTTGGATATGTCCGTAACCAGGACAGATGATGCGTCGGCAAAGGTAAGTGATATGTTTACTTTCTGAGCCTTTTTGTTTCGACGCGATTAGAGCTAATACACGTTTAGACCATTGTAAAACTAGCGCTGATTGTGAGGAATTGTGCGACTCCCTTGAGGAGATTATCGACACACTCCAACAGCCTGACTTTAACACGCCTGAGAGACTTAGGGTTATCAACGAGGCCCAATGGATAGCCTATAAGTGCTCCAGAAAATCCGATAAACTCTTATGTAAAGAGATTAAGGATCAACTCTCAAAGCTTGAGCAGCTAAATGAATCACGTGTTCCCACTGCTACTTCGGCTACTAAGCCTAAGAAACTTAGAAAGACCAAGCGTGCGACCGGTTCACCTACTCCGGGCGGCCAGGGGAAAAAGCAACGTTCGGAGCAGTCGCTCCCCCCACCCACTTCCACTCTTTCCGAAGTAGAAACTTCGGCTATGGAAGAAAACGATTCCGAGGATGACTCGGGATTACAGAATACACAGAAGGACGCCACTTCCACCGCCGTTCTTGGCGTGTCGGAAGCTGCCGTTAAAGGCGACGATCCTTCTAATGAAGACGAGGGTGAATTCATACTTGTCACCAATAAAAAACGCGTTGCCTCCATCGTCATCGACGCAGGCAGAAACGCTACCGAGCTCCTCGACCAGCTAGGGAAACACACTGGTACTCCACTCGAGGGGCGCTTTGAAAACGGGAAACTCCGCATTTTCCCAAAGTCAGTTATTGAGCACAGGCAGCTCCAAGCATACATTGCGGAAAACAAGTTGCGGTCCCACACTTTTGAGATGGACCATAATAAACAGCTTAAATGCGTGATCAGAGGGTTACCCACTGATTTTGACCAGACAGAACTCATGCAGGAACTCCGTGACTTCGGGTTCGATCCCAGTCACATCACATTGCTAAAAAACAAGCAGACACAAGCAAACATGCCATTGTTCCTGGTAACCCTTCCTAGAAACCCTGATAATCAGGGTATTTTCAACATTACACACATAGGATTTTTTAGAGTCAAGCCGGAGCCTCTAAATAAATCAAAAATGCCTCCTCAGTGCTATAGATGCCAGGAGTTTTATCACCACTCTAGGTTTTGCAATAGAGCACCTAGATGTCTCAAATGCTCAGGGGGTCATCTCACCTCTGATTGTAAGAAATCCATTAAGGCCCCAGCTAAATGCGCAAATTGCAGCGGGCCGCACCCTGCAAACTATTCAGGATGCCCCAAGAACCCCCATAACAACACAAACAACAAGAGGAATCAAACAAAGAAACCAGTCCGACAGGTGAACACCGGCGCACGCGCCCAGAACACCACACCACCCCAACAACTGTACTCGGCTGCAGTTAAGAAGAACACGAACCAAGAATCCGTTAACACAGCTAGTTTGATGTCCCAGATGGCACAGATGATGACGCAGTGGGGACAAATGTTGTCCATCCTCCAAACTAAAATTTAAAACCAAAATTCAATAATCACGCGCATAGTAACTCTCTCAGGTTTTTTAGCTGGAATGCTAATGGCTTGAAAAGTAATTTGGAAGAACTTAAAGACTGCATTTTAGATTATCATCCCGACCTAATCGGGATCCAAGAAACTCACCTTCGTCCTTCGGACAGAGTTAGCATTCCAAACTTCACTTGTCACAGAAGTGACCGTACAACACACAGAGGAGGGGGCACTGCTCTCTTTGTGAAAAATTCAATCAGACACCACGCCATTATTAATACCTCTCACACCTTTGAAAATACATCGGTGGTCATACAAGCAGGGAACAACACCAAAATTACTGTGGCGTGTATCTATAGACCTCCACACGGCTCCATTAATACTACGGAATTCGATGCAATTCTCAACCATAACAACAAAGCCTTTCTATTCGGTGATTTCAACGCCAAACACCCGAACTGGAACCCAGGCAGGGCATGTACAAATGGTAATATCCTATGCAATTGGGCCCTTGGGTCTGCATTGAATATTATCGCTCCCGACACTCCAACTCATTTCAACACCTATCATACTAGCAACATTTTGGACATCGGCTTTGCAGCTAATCTGTCTCACACTGATGTTTTTACAATTAATACTCTTAGCAGTGATCACGATCCAGTTATCTTTGATATTGCTACTACTAATGTGTTACCAGAAATACTTAGAACTTTAAAAACCACAAACTGGACTAAATTTCAAGGTATAGTTTATCACACCATACCCGGTAACCCCATGATAGATGATTTGGACTCAGCCGTTCAAAATTATACCAGTATGATTGCTAATGCTCTTTCTGCTTCCACTTCCACTAGATTAATTAACACACCTCACCTTCGCCTTCCTGACAACATAAGAGAGCTCATTAGGGCTAAAAACAGATTCAGGAAACTCTGGAATCAAACCAGATACCCACCATACAAACGCGAAGTAAATGCTCTCATTAGACAGATCAGGATAGAAATCGACCAACATAAAAACAGGACCTGGAAAAATTTCTTATCTACTTTAAATCCTCAGGACAATTCTCTCTATCAGTTACATAAAAAGATCACTAAAAAACATACTGCCATCCCACCCCTCCATGGTTCGAGTGGGCTGGTATATTCAGATTTCGATAAGGCGGAGGCTTTCAAAGAGACACTTGAAGTCACTTTTCAGGAAAATGCCGAACCTTATAGTGATGACAAGATTGAAGAAGTCGAAAATTTAGTCTTTGACTATTTCGACAACTTCACAACAGACACACCACCTCCACTCACTTCTCATCTGAGGTACGAGGCATCATTAAGAAACTGAAGAATAGAAAAGCTTCTGGTCCAGACCAAATCCCAATATCGCTCTTAAATATTTAACTTTAAATGCTGTCACACATCTAACTAAGATCTACAATCAATGCCTCATTAAAAATCACTTTCCTACTCCGTGGAAGCAAGCAAATGTAGTCATGCTGCAGAAATTAGGGCAAAATAACACGTTTCCACAAGGCTACAGACCAATAAGTTTATTAAACGCCACTGCTAAGATTTTTGAACGAATAATTTTAACGAGAATACAAACGCACTGCAAAGCCATAGATTGCATTCCCCGGAACAACATGGTTTCAGGGAGGGCCATTCCACGCTACACCAATTGATACGTGTTACTAACATTATTAATGAAGGTTTCGCTAGCAAATTATACACTGTCGGTGTCTTTCTTGATGTCAAGAGGGCATTCGACAAGATGTGGCATGATGGCCTCACATACAAATTAATTAAACTCAACTTCCCTGGGTATTTAATTAAAATTATACATAATTATTTACGAAATAGAACCTTTCGTGTTCGCGTAAATAATGACTATTCAAATTTTGGTGCTTGCCAAAGCGGCACGCCCCAGGGTAGTACCCTTTCACCGTGTTTGTACAACATCTACACTCACGATTTTCCACACCACCCCACAGTTAGTACCTGCCTGTTCGCGGATGACTCCGCGGTGTTAGCACAGGGTTCTCAGCTCAGTTACTCCTTAAAAACTATACAAAGATTCCTAGATACTTTAGAAAATTGGCTTACAGACTGGAGAATTGCAATTAATGTTGACAAATCTCAAGCAATAGTATTCCGGAAGTGGGGGGCCATCGACCCTCCCTTCCAACTCACACTTTTTGATGACTACATACAGTGGGCTCCGGTGGTAAAGTACCTGGGCTTACACTTAGATAGTAGACTAACCTTCAGAAAACACATCGACTATCTCGCAGATAAGTTCTGGGGAAGAATTCATTTGGCTATCTCCCTGGTTGGGAAAAAGTCTCCTCTCTCCCTAGAAAATAAAGTTATACTTTACAAGCAAATTTTGCGCCCAGTGATCACTTATGCAGCCCCTGTTTGGGGAGCTGCAGCCGCCACCCACATGAAAAAAATTCAAATTGTTCAAAATAAAATACTTCGCGTCATGACTAACGCACCTTGGTACGTTAGAAACGACGTGATTCACAACGATTTACACATGGAGCCGATTTCTAGTTTCATCACTAAGTTAGCCAGGAATGTTTTTAGAACCATTCAAAATCACGATAACCCCATAATAAAAGCACAAACATTATTTACGTATCCACATCCTAAATTAAAGTATGCTTATGCCACTACAAAGTGGGCCTTGCCTCTTAAACCTCCCTAAATACTACAAAAAACACTAATTTTATACATCTACAACATCAAATGCTCTAATGCGCCGAAACGGACTCTTAGTGAACTGTCACTGCCCGCCCGCTCATGTTGGTTGCCTCCTTTTTTTGCTAGGTGATCGTTTTCCTTCCTTGCGCTTCCTCCAGATTTCTCCCCGGTTCGTCTGCCTTGCGCGGCCACCTCGGAGCCAATTCCTCTGCCCCCCACGCCGGGGGTTACTTGATTTTTAAAATTTCTGACATGGATTGCCTATTCTCCTCACACTGGGTAAAAGCGCTACGCGCTGTAGACCCGTCAATTCTAATTTTAGTTAGTATGGGGGGAACTTGTCCAGTTGGGAAAGAATATAAAATAAAAATAAACTAACTCAATTTCAGGAAGAAACCTCTTTTTATTGTCTGCGCGGTTACGTCATGACGTCATTGTCTTCTCCAGTAATTTCGAGAAGCATCCATATGATCACCATCGCCAAAAAATGAATCCAACTTGGCTCTTTCTCCAATATTTTGCCAAGTTCCCATTGAAACGTCATTATAATGTAAGGGATGGCGTTTTTTGCGAATATTGCAAATTTATTATAAAATAAATGCAAGAGTAATATAATGAATAAACATGCAGATTAAAATTATTTACGCTATTTTAAGATAAAATTAAACACTAATTATATATACCCAACATCCGTAACAATAATCAATAACACAACTCCACAAATTTTTCAAATAAAAATGTCTCATTTTTACTTACATCAGATTAATGACAAATCTTTTCAATGAGCTTATTTTACAGACAAGCGGTGAAAAGTCAGAATCTCATAATACCATACATGTAATGAGTTAGTATGAGAAATTCATTGACTGTGTTATCTAGTACTTCTCCTTTTTATCCAGTGCCGTCCTTTGGATTTTGATGTTCGGTCATAAATAAGGCCCTTAGCAGTGGTGTCACAGATTACTTTCATAGGAGGAGTTATATTTTTAGCAAAACGTGGACAAAAGCACCGAGACTTAATCTTTATGCTAAGAATTTGAAATTTGTTAGTTTATGGGAGATGTTTGAATCCTCGAACCACCCTTATGCACGTCTTTGATTCCCAGGAAATAAAATGAAAGTATATCAAGTATATCTGAAGTCATTGTTGTAAAACTAATAAAATATCTCATAATTTCAATATCATTTTCTTTTTAACAAAGATGATAGATTGAATTATAAACGTTTATTGTTCAACATTAACTAATGTCTAGAGCAATTTTATTGTACTGATTTATTAATTAATTGCACTAATTTCTTAATTAAAAGCATGCAATGAGTTCCAGGAATTTTTAAGCATAAACAATCAAAAATTACAAATGTTTTTGAATAATAGTACATACGTAAGAATAATAAAACTTTTTGGCTTGATAATTTTAAAATTTTTAGTAAATATTTTTTAAATCAAATTTTTCTCTTTATTCCTCTGATTTACTATTTAATGTAAGGATTTTTTATAGTTTCGTTTCATTCTATTGGGTTTCATATAATCTACATTTGGCTCTTTTTTTAATATTCCCTCAACTGATCAAGCTTAAGTCTTGTGCTACAGATATGATACATGAGCTTATTTTTGGATTTGTAATTTCCTTACAATTGAAATTTGACATGACATTGATTCTCAAAATTGATATTTATTGTCTTCCAGCTGGAAATGGAAAAGCAGCAAAGAACTCAAGTGGAAAATTTGGCAAAAGCAGGAAGCTTATCTGATGATGCTAAAGCCGGTATGAGGCCAACTACTGGTATTGTACCATGTCCTCCTCCTCCACCACCTCCGCCTCATGCTCTACCTCCCAATCCTCCACCTGCTCCTCCAGGGCCTCCTCCACCTCCACCTCTTCGTATTGGTAAGATTTGTTTTATGTCACCAAGTACTACTTAGTTAATTCAATACGTTAGACGTTATTTTTAAATCCAACAATAGATTCCGAGATATATTTCTTTTGTACGTAATTAATTTATCCAGATACTACAAAATTAGACAAAATACTTTTGTCTAAATACTACAAAATTACATTTAAAATTACAAATAATGGACATTTGTGAAAGATAATAAATAATATTTACAATGGCGTAACGTACATCCCGGCAACCACCAAATCGCGGGGGGGGGGCAGGTCTCTAGGGGCACCAAAGCCTGACTGACGCCAAGTACGAGCGAGCCCTTTGTAAGTACTGGCTTGAGGCCCAAATCCTGACTTTTCAGGGGGCCCCTAATATTCTTCGTTACGCCACTAAGTATTTATGTATTTATATTCAAATTAATGCATTTTGTTCACTTATAATAATTTTAAATTTGCTAAACAGTGGAGTAATTAATAATAATTTGTTTATGAATGTTCATTTCAGGTTCATTAACAGATAAACCAATTAAATCCTTGATGAAAAATATACCTCAACCCTCTAATCCGCTGAAATCGTTCAACTGGTGTAAGTTACCCGAGGTAAGAAATACAAGCAGTTAGAATGTGATTGAATGAGTTAAAATGGAAAATGTTTTCTCTTTATATATATATATATATGTGTGTGTGTGTGTGTGTTTAAAAAATCTAGATGTGGGTACAAGACAGTTTTTATTAGGAATTCCTTTTTAGGGGATACGATAATTTAACGCTTATAATAAAAAAATTCGTATCTCAAAGTGTTAATTTATTACTGCTTTATTTTGACTGTGTATTATTACTCATAAAGATTGCATTTCTCATTTATTTTCAGAAAAATGTATGTATGATATTTATACATATTAACAAATAATGAAGAACCATTAAATATATCATTATTTAATATTTTGATATTAACGTTATCATTGATTATTTAAGTTTTGAAGCTGAGGGGAAATTATAAAAATTTATTCAATTAAAATTTTAAAAATTTATGATTCTATAAATATTAATACTTATAATTCACAAGCATAAAAAAGTTTAAGATAAGTGCTGTATTTTTAAACATTTGATCTAATTTCAGAGTAAATTAGAAGGAACAGTTTGGGAAGAGCTTGATGACACCAAGTTGTATAAAGAAATCGATTTAATGGATTTTGACAAGACATTTTCTGCGTACCAAAAACAGCAGGTGATTAAAAAAAATTTTCTTAACAAACTATCAAGCAAATATATTGTAGTTTTTTATTTCATCATTATCATAAATTTTTATATTAAATGCAAATTTCTTTAAAAATATTTAAGTAATTTTTTTCACCATTACAGGTATCATAAATTAAATATACACAACTTT
The DNA here is from genome assembly GCA_019973975.1 of Trichonephila clavata. Lineage (NCBI taxonomy): Eukaryota > Metazoa > Arthropoda > Arachnida > Araneae > Nephilidae > Trichonephila > Trichonephila clavata. The sequence goes on from BMAO01002686.1 coordinate 105,101, forward strand.
AAAGGTTTGACTTAAATAACCTTTAAAGTTGTGTATATTTAAATTAAAATAGTACTTTCAGAAAATTATATGCGTGTGTATGTAAAATATTTTTAAAAATTGAGCTTGTATGCTGTTGAGGATCTGTAAAATGTATGTTGTATTAAATGATGGAAAAATACTTTAATGAATCTAATTCAGCCAGATTTATTGATGAAAGCAAATTTAAGAACATATTTTTTGTCTTTAGTGTAATGGATCTGTGGAAGAAGATATTCCAGCTGTTGTTACACGTGCAGCTTTGAAGTCCAGAGAGCTCTCTGTTATTGATGGCCGAAGAGCTCAAAATTGTACTATATTGCTCTCAAAACTTAGACTTTCAAACGAAGAGATATGTAAAGCAATTCTGAGTATGGATAATAAGGAGCAATTGCCAAAAGATATGGTTGAACAGGTATTGTGTATCAACAAAAGATTCTAGATTAGAAGGAAATGTAGCAATAAGCAATTTTATTATACATTGTAATTTTAGCATTGTATTTTATTTTTGATGCTATTTTTTTACTTGACATTTCTTTTACCGAACTCAGTACTTATATTTAATATATTTCAGCTTCTTAAGTTCATGCCTAGTCATGAAGAGAAAGCTTTGTTAGAGGAACATAGCATGGAAATCGATAATATGGCAAGAGCTGATCGTTTTCTTTATGAAATAAGCAAGTAAGTGGAATCAAAAATAAAATTCCATTTTAGACGTTATTCCTTGTGTTTTTAAACTATATTAGATCAGTTGCCATATTTATATTGGAAACTTAATATCGGAAATGATAATGATGTTGCTGCTGGATGTTACAAATATGGAAATCCAACAATTCCCCCACTTAAAAAGGAAGCTACTCGTAAATTTTAATGTTTAACATATCATAGTTTAGTAAATAGGGAAACTTTCTTACTTCTCTTGATAACCGACGAAGTTGTGTTGGTGCAGTTTAGGGTTGACTTTCTGTTGAGGTCTGAGGATGAGTCCGGACATTTGAGCTTTGATTGTCTAGTTGCTGTAAATTATTTTTAGAGTGAGGTACACTTGTCCACAAAAGCTGACAAAGTATATCTTCTTGTTCTGGTAAATTGTCTTAGTCAGATTTAATATTTAGAGTAAACCTTATATATGTTTTCGTAACTTCAGATTCCCTTAGTTGATCGACGTGTCGCTTGAATGTGAGGCCATCCTCTAATTCTATTTCACACTGCAATTTGCCAAAATTTTGAATTATTGTTTCAAATATTCATAAGTACTTTTGTTCTTAATGTAACACTGAGCTTGTACTCGTTCTCCCACTTTGTCTAAAACCATTTTCCCATTAAGTATTTTTATGTGTTAGACAGATCGGAGTGCGCCAAGTTGAATACGAATATTGCGTTGTAAGTACAATTCTGACATGGCATTGTATTTTCTTATCACCTTTTTTGAGCAGCTTTTCAAGTGTATGTATATTTCTTTCTGCTAATCCATTGACAGCTGGATCTTGAAGCGATCAGTTTTTGAAAATTCCATTCTTGGCGCAGTATAATTCGAACTGCTGACTTACATTTGAAACAATTACGTATGGATAGCTATGTACAGCAAAATCTTCGACAAGCATTTCTATTGTAGAAGCAGTAGTTATAGCATTGTGACCGATTTTGATCTCAGCCCATTTTGATTTCCCATCCACAACTATCAGTGGCATATACAGACTACTATAATGAAAGGAGTTACATTAAAAAAAAATAAACGAGAGAAAACACCAAGGCGTAATCTTTATGCTAAAAATTAAAAATCTTTTGGTATAAGGGAGGGATTTGAACCCGCAATCAAGAATAATCCTGCAAAAGCTGAAATACATCCCTGAAATATGCCAAATGAAAATTGGGATAGAATACACAAAGACCACTCAGAAGTCTTTCCAAGACCACACATTACTTTTTTAACAATTGTCAATGGTACACATAAGAGTGTGGTGTGTGCCACTCTTATGTGTACCATTGACAACTTCTTACACTCTTATGTGTACCATTTTCAATTGGCATATCTCAGGGATGTATTTCAGCTTTTGCAGGATTATTCTTGATTTTAGCACATATTGTTGAGATACGCTGGATGTCTTTGCTGAGTCGTTTCCAATAGATATATCGTCGATCCAGTTTTTTCATTTTTTTGATGCTAATATTTGTTCGATGCATTTAATCTAAACCAGCCTTCTGAAGGATTCTTGGTATGACTACACGTTGTTCTTTGAATAGGATTTCATCTTCCATGATGAATTTATATGAAAGTTCTGGGCTATTATGAATTTCTTGCTTTATGTTATGCCCCCATATAAAATTAAAATTAATTAATTAAATTTAATATTTGAAAAAACTGTGTTAACATCAAGTGTCATCTACTACAAGTTTAAAAATGTATTTGAACTTGAGTGGATGAACAAAAAGTATTTTATTGACGATTGAAAATTTGAACAAGATATATAGAGAGTATGAGCTAATAGTAGGAATTGAAAAAGAAATAAGATGCTATACTAATTCATGTTATATTTATTACAAAATATGAAATCATTTTAATGCGTTCAAAAGTACTAAAGAATAAATTTTACATATTTTTAAACAGATAAGTTGGGGGAGGGGAACTGTTTCACATCAAATATTTGTAATGACAATAACTGTTGCAGTTTCTGCTAGTTTTTGTAACACGTGTTTTTTGTATTTGTTTCTAGAATAGTACATTATGAACAGAGAATAAGAACATTATTCTACAAAAAGAAATTTCAAGAAAGAGTATCTGACGCGAAGCCAAAAATTGAAGGTAAAAGTAAAATATTTCATGTAGTTATTTTCTATCAACACTGGATTTGTGTAAAATTAAGTAATGTTTTGAACCTTTCAAATGAAAAAATACGTATTTTTTTGCATAAAATGTGCGATAAATTTCTATTTAATAAATAAACATTTAATTTTTTATTGATTTAAATGTTTTATTATTAGCTGTACTAGAAGCATCTAAAGAACTTCACAGGAGCAAAAGATTAAAAAGACTTTTGGAACTCATTCTTGCTTTTGGAAATTACATGAATAGGGGAGCCAGGGGTAATGCATCAGGGTTCCATCTTGCTAGTTTAAACAGAATTGCTGATACAAAATCTAGCATCAATAGAAACATGACGTTGTTACATTACATTATTGATACATTAGAAAAAAAGGCAAGTAGAATTTTTTTTTATATGTAAAAGTGAAAAATACTGAAGTGATACATTTTCAAACAAAACTTTATTGTTTTCTGATGAAAATACATACTTAACTCATATACGCAGTAGCAACCCTCTTAATAGACTACCACAAACCCATAGCCTTGGCCAAATAAGCTAAATTATGTAGAATATTACAAACATCATATCACAAGATAACAGGAAAAATTGATAGAAATTCTAGTGGAACTATGACTTTTAAGCTAAACAATTATAAACTAGTGTTATTAAATATTTCATTTTGGTCTCACAGTTAACGTAATTCGCTTTCATTTTACACCCGTTTTGAAACGGAATTTTTAAAATTTTAAAAAAACCATTTCTAAATAAAATGAAGGCCCATATATATTTGATATTAAAAACTGGTGAACTTTTGCCACAATTTATGGTTTATTCAGTGGTAAGTAAAACAAATGTAGCTACAAAACACACCAAATTAAGATTATATCTCAGAGCTTTAGTCTAGGCATTTCTTAAAGAACAGTGGCGCACACAAGGGGTGTGTCCTAGGAATCCGTTTTCCCCAAAAGCCCTTGAGAATTTTTCGATTGATCATAATCCTATATATGTAACGTAAAATTTCATTAAGTACTTGTAATTAACAATTTATTATATTAATTAATGCTAATTATTAATTCAATAACTGTGTTTATAACTGCTAATTATTAATTCAATAATTTTTTACTGTTTTTTGTTAACAAAATCAGAAGAATCAATTGGTGTTGTTTTGAGGTATGATACGAGTTGGGGGACTTTCGACCATGGACCCAACCCTCTCCCCCCCCCCTTTTGAAAAATTTTTGTGTGCGCTACTGCCAACCATAAAAATAGTCTGCGTACGTCTCTGATCATGAATATTCTATAAATAAAAAAAACATCAAAAATAATAAAAATTATTCAATACACTTCAGATAATTCTGATGTGCAGGATGATTCATAAAGAAGTATACAGTTTCAATGTACTATATATCGAAAACAATGTAAGATATTATATGCTACCTTTAGCAAAATTGTACGCGAATATCTTAAGTTTTGTTAGAGACAGTCACAGATATTCTATACGTGAACCCCTGGTCACATGAGACGCATCGACCTGGTAATCCATTTCCGCCCAAACGCGAATTAAGGTATATGAATAAAGTCCATCGATAGGGGCTTGAAAAGCTGTTTTAACTCCGCTATATCAGCAATAAAGTGGACAACTTACCTTGAACCATGTAAGCTGGAAAAGACGGAAAACCTTGTCCTTTACATACTCCCACAGGAGGAAATCGTAAGATATTAAGTCAAGTCTTCTCTAAGTGGTCATTGGGTAAGTAGTTGATTTTCCCAGGCTTCATTGATTGGCGGTGCAAACTCTATCGGTGACTGGTTGCGATACAGTCAGTTCTCCAAGACTTTTACATAAACAACGAGTAGTCTTAAATTTTTCATACCACTGTAGATAGATTTTCTAGTAGGAGGTTCTTCGCCGGATTATGATCGAAAATGCCGTTCCACAGCTGTGGATTCCGTTTTTCTAAATTCAAGAACACAAAAAGCTATCTTTACTGAAGACGATATAGTAAAGTCCCTAATCACACACGACTTCAGGAGCGTTGCTACCACCGTTTCAATGATACGGGGCCCCAAAATGTCCGAACAAACAATATTAAAATGTTAAGTAGTCTGAAATGATGCCCTCCCCCAAGGAATTTAGATACAGGGCCCACTCAGAACTAGCTACACCATTGCTTGACACACATACACCGACTAATCACATGACACACATACACTGACAAGTCACATGACACGCACACTATTGCCTAAGTAATTTCCAGCATGTGCGAAACACACTTCAAGAGAACGTCTACCTTACGGTTTGCTGAGGTCGTGAGTGTATTTGACTGTTACTATTTAACAGCATCTGGAAAGTGTATGCTTCATTATAAATGGCCCTGTATAATTACTTGAAAAGCCTTTTTTTATCAATCAAAATGTATGTCTTTGTAAATCACTTTCAGCATAAACACATAAAGAACAAACATTTTAAGATAATTTTCATATTACTTTTAAAGTAATATGAATGGTTATTGTGCTTAATCAGAAGATCTAACACATATTTTTTTGCAATTGTTTGTGAATTGTGTTTTTTTGTTTTCATATCATAGCTATCTGACGTATGTTTTTCTATCACATTTTAGTTTAAAGATGTTTTAAAAATTGAAGAAGATATTCATCATGTTCGACAAGCTGCAAAAGTGAAGTAAGATATTGCTCTTTCGAAATTTTGTTTTTAATGTTCTTGGCTACTTTTAGCTTTGAAGTTTAATTACAATAATATGTATCGTACTCTTAGAAAACAAATAATGGACATTCTTTTTTAACTGTTAACACACTATTCAAACATTTTATACTATGAAGTTAAAACTCTTTTTAAAATGAACTTTTCATTTCAAGAGATTCTTTTCAGAAAATCATATTCAGATATTTAGTGCTTAATTATCAAGGAAAAAGAAACGAAGAAAGTACGACATATCAGTGATTCGAAAGACAAAAGTGTTTACAAGAGAAAGTCGGATAGAATCGGATGCCTCAGCTTCCTCCATATTATAAAATATATCATTTGGACCAGTTTGCATATTCCGTACAAAATTTTATTCTTCTTTAAAAACACCTTTTAAAACTAGTAGCGTAATGTACAGCCCCGCAACACACGCATCGTGGAGGAGGCCAGGATTCTAGGGGCCCCAAAGCTTGACTGACGCCAAATACGATATGGGTCCCAAAATCTAACTTTGTTTGGGTGGTGATATTCTCCGTTACGCCACTGCTTTAAACGCATTTTTTAAGACACAAATATAAATATTATTATTTTACACTTTTGAAATCATTGCATTTAAGATAAACGCATTATTATAGTGACGGGATATACTGGCGAAAAAAAATGCTTTTTTTCTTCTTAATATCGCTTCCTTTACAGATTCTAATCTGATTAAGGTTTAGTCTAAAAGCATTTAACTATTCTTAGTTAGAAATAGTTCCTTTTTGTTCATTAATTTATGTTGCAGCGGTCTCCAGTAAAGGACCAACTTCTTGTTGGGGTACTAATGATTTCCCAACTTAAGTCATTACGAAAGTCACCTACTTTGGGAAAGTACCCCAAAAAGGACAATACCAACACTTAGGTTCTAGGGCAAGTTAACTTTTGACCTTCCTTTATCCCGGAGACAGAGAAGTGACTGACGTCAATTTCCGGCTTCAAATTCCACCACACGAGGGGTGACAAGGACCAATGGCCGAATATTAATCCCGGCTACGTCCAAAAAGAAATTATTCTGCTTCACGTGTCTCTTTTGAAGGCGTGACATACTCCACTTTTAAAGAGACGAAAAGGGGAAACCCACACGCTCAACGACGCTCCAACACACTCTCTTAGACTCTTTATCAGATTCCGTTGGACTCTCTGAACCCTACTATCAGACAGTGACGTAACGTAAACCCCCGCATTGCGGGGGGGGGCAGGACTACAGGGACCCAAAGTCTGAATGACGCCTAGTAAAGCACCCTTTGTAAGATCTGTCTTGGGGCACAAAACCTGACTTTGCAAGGGGGCCCTAATACTCTCCGTTACGCCACTGCTATCAGACCTTTCGAGGCTCCAGCCTAACAAGCATCATGTTATCTTAACGCACCCTTCACATCAGTAACCCGACCTTAATAGCACCTCATCAGTAGTATTCCTGTTCAATGTTTTATTTACTGAAGCTCTCTTTTTTTTAAAAAAAAATGAAATTCAAAAATGGAATATTTGGCAAATAAACAATTAAAAGGTTGGAAGGGAATCTTACATTAGAGAATTTATTATCAAACAATTTTTGATATATATACATATTATTTTTGATAATTTGCTGTTTGTAATGTAATTTTTAAATACTACATTCATTTTTCATTTTAGTTTAAATGAACTTACGAAGGAAATTCAGAGTTTAAAATCTGGTCTCCAAGAAGTACAAAAGGTAAGAGATTTAAAGTCTTAAAATTTATAAATGTATTATTATTATAATTAAGGCTAAAAAAATTTTATTGTTATAATTAAGGTTAATGAGCCATATACATTAAATAGTTGAAATCTAAAGAAAACATTATTCAAAATCATGACTTATTAAAAACTCTATTTCAAATTTTTTTTCTAAAAAGATTATTTTATTAATTATATCTTAATAAATACATTTTTAACTGCAATTTTTGTGCCTTTTCTACAAAAATGAAAAGTATTTTAAAGAAGTTATTAATGAAATATAAATAGGAGTTACGCGTAATTCCTAAAACCAATCATTCATTCCATTTGAAATATTCGATTTAAATTTTCAATAAAAGGTCTTTTTTGTGAAAAATAGGATTTGTATAAATTGAATAAAACAAGATAAATTGGATACATAATTACAAAATGCATCCTACAACACAATTGATAAGCATAAAAATTTATCTACTTATTTATACTAAATAGCAATAAAAGTAACTTTAAAGCTATAAAATAAGAAATAGAATCACGAGACAGTACAGAACAGCATAAAAAACCCTAAATAATACATTAGCAGACTCCTTGACTTTGAGCTAAGATTGCATGCTTAAACATATACCGTATTTATTCGAATCTAAGCCGTCATCAATTGTAAGTCGCCCCCCGAAATTCTCAACACGTTTATATAAAAAAAATAATAAGTAGTCTAAAGTGGTTGTTAATATCGGATATTCACAAAATTTTAAATGATAACTAATAAGAAGTAAATAATTAATTTATTTTAAATGTATTTAAAAATTTTAAATACAAACATGAAACTGTAATTAAACATGATACTGACTTATCCGTCAGTATCACGGTCAATTTATGCCATCCAACAAATTTTCTACCTTCCGTTCTAAGCCACACCCGATTTAATTAACAATAGAAAGTAGCGACTTAGATTCAAATAAATGCGGTACATAAGATTTCATTCAACTTTTCGTTTACTTTAAATATTTTTGGACCTAAATTCTTCAGAGCATCTCCTTCATATTTTCAAAAATCTAAACTAACTTTCATTTACTTTAGCTGTAAATGGCTCATACTAAACTTTTCCCGGAATATTGTCACTGAATGACATCATACCAACTTTCAACCAAGCAAGTCGCATGGATAGTGGTTGATTATTATTTCCGATACGGGGTTCGTAGAACTGGAAAAACGAATTGGGTGTGCCTCCCGAAGTTTCTAAGAGGGCAGTTAGTTGTGACATGTCTTTTGTTAGAATTTTTTTTGTTCGTCTTCTGTCACGTTGCGGTTAGCTTTTTGTATCGTCACCATTAAAAAGCTTCATTGAAGAAAATATCTTAATTTTTTACCAGCTGCATATATATATATGATTACGCATATAAAGTTGGCCAACCATAAAACTGGTACAGTTTATTGAAAATTATATGTATATACACGCACACATGAAATAGCGGGGTTGGGTAAAAATTTAAAGTATTTACCTTACAAATTCTACTTAACCATCTGGACAATGATTTTATTATTAAAGCAAGAAAGTTTGGTCGTTTTTTAGTTTAAAGTATGTTTATCATGGGCTTATACATACATAGCATTCAGTTATTTGTAATTTATGCAATGCCAGCAGTAGCCGGGTACTCATGGTCATGAACTCAGTGGCGTAACGTAGAATATATTAGGGCCCCCCCTGCAAAGTTAAGTTTCGGGCCCCAAGCCGTACTCTGGCGTCAGTCAGACTTTGGGCCTCCTAGAATCCTGGGTTCCCTCAATGCGAGGGTGTACGTTACGCCACTGTATGAACTCATACCTGACGTTATACAGTCATGATGCAACTGAACACATGCCGTGTTGTGGAGCTCATGCTTTTTAAATTTGTCCAGGGCCCAAAGGCTCCATATTGACTTGGTGTGAGAGTTCTGATAGTTGATTGCGCGCGCATGTGTGTGGGTGTGCGCTCAGGTGTCAAACTTGTCATTTGACTAAATTTCAGAGTTATGAGGTCCGTTGCAAATCGCCCTCGTGTTGCTTCTGAGTACGACGCTAATAAAAAGAATCAATTAACTTATGCAATTTATTTTTAGGAACTGGAATTTCACCGTTCACAGCCTCCTCAGCATGGTGATAAGTTTGTTCCTGTGATGAAAGAATTCATAACAACTGCAACTTACAGATTTTCCGAATTGGAAGATACTTTTCAAGAAATGAAACAAAGGGTTAGTGAGCTTTGTTATATATACATTAGAAGTATTTCACTCACAATAATATTTGTATATAATATATAATGCAAATATATAAGATTAAGTAATTTTTTAATTAAATCTAATTCCTATTTTTTGTTTTGTTTAATTGTAATATTCATAATTGTAATATTATAATTGTAAAACTCAGTACTCTAAAGTTTTGCTTTAAAAAAATTCACCTTCCTTTTGTTTTACCTTTAAAATCCCATTGTTAACTTTATTACGTAATTTGGTGAGTTTTGAATTATTTGAAAGATCTAAAAGGTTTCGAAAATGTTCTGCATAACAGTGAACTGATATAATTAATTTCTGTGTGATGTGTATGCATTTTATTCTAAATCAAAATGTTATAAGAAAATTTCAAATTTAGTATTGCCTCTGTGAAAATCAGTAGCACTCATTGAAAAGTCATTTTAAATGGTTTTGAAGGTAATACTTTATTTGAAAAGAAATGCTTTAAAACGTATTCTTTTGTACATTTCTCGCCTTTTAGACATAATTATTTCAGAATTACGAGGCCCCTATGTTGTTTCAGAGTGCGACATTAATAAATAATTAATATATTAATAAAATGATCTCATTTAATCTTTTATTCAGCTCTATTCAAATAACGACTTCTAGAGCTTTTAAAATCTAAATTTTAACACAATTCACATAAAAACTTGTGCTTATTAAATGTTTCTGTATTTGATAGACTGGACATAAATGATATTGCTTCCAAATTCAAAACCATTTTTCAAATTTTAAGACATTTACACTTTATACATGACTGTATATTGCGCATAGATGATCATACCCTGGTGTGCAAAAGGGAAGAAACGAACACTTTTTCGCGGAATTTTCAGAAACTACCGAACCAATTTTAATGAAAATTGGTAAACAAAGTAAATGTGCTTTTTTTTATTTATCTAATCAAATTCAATATCTTTTGTTTCATGCAAATTAAGAAAACTTATAACGCAAGTACTTTGGACACTACTCTGTGTGGTATTTATTTGGCTCTTGCTTCTGAATGCTTACGATTATTTTTGAAACTTTTGCAAACGATGGTACAAAGACAACGTCAGAATCAGAGACGTAACGTACACCCTCACATCGGTTACGATGGAGATCAGTAGACAGAATGAAGGCACACCAATCCCAAATGGATTTAGCAAGATGGCTCAATGTATCCGGAAACGGGGTTTTCAAATTATGAAACCATTTTCAAGAGAATGAGAGATTCAGAAGAGCAGTTACAGGACATCTTAGAGGGGCAGTTGGTACCTAGTTCATTTTTATGAATGATAACGCTCACCCACACAGAGCTCGACTTGTCCATGGAGAGAATGAAGTAGCCCTATGAAGTATGCCCTGGCCAGGTCAGTATCTAGACCTGAATTCCATGGAGTACGTCTGGGATGCTTTTGGCAGAGCGTTTTCAGCTAGCCAGCCCCGTCCCAGAACACTCCCCTGGAACAGGAGTGGGATAATTGTCCTAAGAGCCCCTGAAAAGCCTTGTAAGCAGCATGAGATTTCGTAATTAAAGCTGAATTGCTATCGGAGGTAATCGTACCCCATACCAAACCTTCCACCAATTTGCTACATCATTTTTGGATTATTATGCTTTCTTGGGCATAAATAATGTGCAAGTACCATTATTCTCATTGTCATTTTCTAGTAATACTTTTAAGTATTTTTATGTAAATTTTCACTTAAATAAGTTCAGTAATTTTTTAAAAATCTGCGAAAAAGTGTGTTTATTCCTTAACTGTGTACATTAATCAAATTTCACGAAAACATTAAAATGACCCTTTCTTAGTCTAAAAAAAATATATTTATCGCGCATGTGCTTAAAAATGTACAACCTTTATTCATATAAAATATTAGTATTTAAATACAACAATCTTGTACTAATCTCCTTCAAAGTAATCTTCTTAGATTGCCACGTGCATTTTTCAAGAATGGAAGTTTCTACATGCTCTCAGAAGGAGCGTGATACTCCTCTCTTAAGATTGGAGTTGGTCCGTCGTTTTATGCATGGCTTCTCTTTTCTCCTTTTCAAGCACATTTTTAGCTTTCTGAAAAAGATGCACAAAATTTAATTGTATAAATTTACAAAATAATTTAATTTTACACAAAAATTGATTTAATAACGTTGTTCTAGTTTTCTGTCATTCTTTAGAAAATGAAAATCCAAATGCGCGAAGTTATACTTCCTCACCCATCGGTGGTATTCCGGGGACTGATAGTAGCTGCAGGCAGAACATAATTCACGATCCTCTACATATGTATAAGACCCCACCTTCCTTGTCCTTCATTTGTTTTCACACGAGAAATTCTGTTCACATCTTTTTTCACTTATTTTATACATATTTATGAGATTGCATAAACTTGATTTTTCCCACATTTTAAATCACAGTTTGTGAAATTCTTAAATATGTGTGTGTTTGTATGTCAAAATTTATATTGTTTTTAAGATAATTATTTATGTAATGCTTCTTGTGTTTTCAGTACGATCAAGTAGTTAAGCACTTTGGAGAAGATCCCTCACACTTACAACCAGACGAGTTCTTTGCAATATTCGACACATTCCTAACATCTTTCAACGAAGCCAGACAAGATAATGAAACATTTCGAAGAAAAAGAGAAGATGATGAAAAAAGGGCCAAACAAGATACTGAAGTATTACTATTATTATTGTAAAATATTATTTTCATTAAGCTTCGATAGGTATCATTAAAAACTAATTTGTTCACCATCATATATCAGTATGAAATTAAAAAGTAAATTTCAAAAAACGTGAAAAATTATTTAAAATTTTTATTATTTTGCTTATAAATACAGTGAAATACGTTTAACGCGAAAGCGCTTAAGACAAAATATCGGTTAACACTAAATAATAGGTCTCAACAAACTAATGACTAACTTTTCATGCATTCCCCCCCCCCTTTTGACACGAAACAAAAATCACTTAACATGAAAAGAAGTCCCTTTTGAGAATGAACCAAATAAGGAAACCACTAGTCAGATTGGTGTCCTATTTTACCATCGAAAGAATTCGTTGCAGTAGATGATGATAATGTGTGTACAGCTCCAATTTTGGCAGACAAAGACATTTTGGAGTTTGATAAAAGTTCAAAAAATACCGTTGATGCAAATTCCAGCAATGAAAATGAAATGAATAATGCAGCTCCTGTTCCCACGTTATCCGAAATGAAGAACATCAAGAAAAAAATGCACTGTTATTTAGAAGCACATTGCAATGGTGAAATGAATAACAAAATGAATGACATCAGACAATTTGATGCTAAAAAGACAATGCAACGAAAAATATCAGATTATTTTCCAAAAACTCAATAAATGTTTTCAGTGGCGCACACAAGGTGGGTGTCCTAGGGGTCCGGGCCCCCCCCCCCCAAATCCCTTGAGTTTTTTTTTTTTGATTGATGGTAATCCTATATATATATATAGCGTAAAATTTAGCTACGTACTCGTAATTAACAATTTATTTTATTAGTTAATACTAGTTATTAATTCAATAACTTATTTTTTACTGTTTTTTGTAAACAAAATAGACAAAACCAGAAGAATCAACTGATGTTGTCTTGAGGTCTGATACGAGTTATGGGACTTCCCACCATGGACACCCACCTTGAAAAATTTCTGTGTGCGCTACTAAATGTTTTGTTTTTTAAAAAAACTTGAAAATTTTGTATCAAATTTCATTGTCTTATGAATGTTTTTGTTTCCTTTATATTTATTAAATACAGGCATATATACATATCTATTTGAATAAAATATACTCTAATAAACTTAATTTTGTTGAAATGTGTTTTTTGAAATATCCTTTAACGCGAAATTTTTTTAGCACGAAAAATATTTCAGTCCCCTCAGTTTCCTGTTAAACGATTTTCACTGTATATATTTACATCATTCGTTTTATTTTTTCTTGTATACGAAATGAAATCGAGAACTTCTATTAATTGTATGTTTATTTCCATTTCAGAGGAAAACCCATGTAGATCGATCAAGTAAAGATAGCAGCCTCAAAGGCTCCTCTGGAGTCCGCAATGGTAGCATTAATGGTATAAGAGCTATTAAGGCTGGTTCCGAAAAAGGTGAATTTGATGATTTAATCTCGGCTCTTCGAACTGGTGACGTATTTGGAGAAGATTTTACAAAGAGTCGTCGCAATAGAAGAAAAGGTAGCCAAACTTTGCTTCTCCATCAGTCAAGTAGTTCCAACAATGACAATGTGCAGTGGAGAAGCATTCCAAGGGAATCTAGCAGAGATCGAGTGATTACTCAAAAACTAAAAGTTTAGTGATATTTTTTATGTTCTACATATTTCTACCACAAAGAAAATGCAAATTCATTCATAAAATTTCTGTAAATGATCCTCAGAAAATGTAAAAATTTGGAAATATATCACAAGGTTTTTACGACTGAAAAAGCAATTTATTGTGAATATATATATATATGATTTCAAACTGATATCTGTTGTATTCTGAAAAAATTACAAATTGTTGGGTGCTATTTCTGTTTTATATGAGTCGATTGTCTAGTCATTTTAGATTCAGTCAAGTCTTGAAGCTAAATCTGTATAAAATGCTCTCTTTACAATGTTCAAAAAGTATAAACTTCCACCATTTCGACACGTTAAACTATTTAAAACTGAAACCGTCTTTAAGGGTCATGAAATATCCATTAATGAAATCTATTTGCAGAGATTGCTTTATATTTCACCTTAAATTTTAAAAAAAATTCAAACTTTAATTATATTAATAGATTCTTGAATTCCTTATATTCTCTTACTGCTTACGCAGAAATAAACTTTGGAAAATAAACAACTTTTCTCAAAAATTGTACATAAAAACAAATTTGTGAATACTGTATTATTTATAATCTTAAACTCAATGTGTATTATATATTTATTGAATGTTTTGTATATAAAGATGTATTTTTATTTGCAAAAAAAATCATTATGCTTACTCAAAAAAAAATATTAATATTATCTATTCTTATTTCATGTTAGTAAATGAATATCATTTTCATTGTGAATGGATTAAGAAATCAACTGAAGACTTGCATGCAAATTAAGAGAAACCAGTGTTCCAAAAATATTGAATAGTATCATGCATTGAGAACTATGTTTTGTTAGATGAAATACCTTGCAACATCTTAAGGAAAGTAATTGAATTAATTGACATCGGGCCCAAGCTATGAATGTGGGAATTGATGGAGAAAAACAATCGAGATAGGACCTAAGTATTTTAGATATTAAATACAATACATTTGTATATTATGGGATTTTGCACTTTATTGAAGTCAGAAAATCTTTGCATATACAGATTGCATAGTGATTTTTATGTATTAAATAAAATTCCTATTCTTTTGGAAAATCGGCTATATATGAAAAGCTAGTATGATACTTTTAGTAGTTCTTTTTTCCGTAAGTCATGTCTCAACTAATGAAAATTATTTCTGTTTAAAAGTTAAACGTATGAAAGTTATTACATTTTTTGTTGGTTACAAGATATTGATTTTAAAAAATTATAATTCTTTATTACATATGAACTTGGTAATTCTATACAGTGCTGTGTTTGTTTTTCATACCACTTCAAATATTGTTTTTTGAAACTTATGAAAGGATTTTTTTTATATAATTATATGTTGGAAATACAGCTCTTACAAACAATTATTGGACTTGTAAGAATTATCTCCAAAAAGAAATTGCATGATTAGTACAAAAAATATTAAAATAGATACGTTTTTTCTTATGTTTATTCAACATAAAATTAGTCAATGCCTATTTCTTAATGAGTAAGAGTCAATGGTAAGAATGAATAGTATCTTACTGGATTTTCAGACTTCTTTTCTACGAATAATATAAATGTTTTTAATATATTATTTTCGAACTCATGTATTGGTAGTAGGTATGTTAATTAGTAGTACTGATAATAAATGCATACTTAAAGTTGATGAGCTCTATTCTCTCTACGGTCACAGCTACAGTTATTTCTGCCAATCTTTCCCACTTCCATCGTAATGTTCCATAATTATTTAGTTTCTGTTGCAAATGAGGTTTTCGCTTATTTTACCCAGAAAAAGTCATAGTTGATCGGTGCAATCTTAAGAAACTGTTTCCTACTTTATTTCCTTAGCCACTTTAAACCATAATATTCAATCAACTTTCCTTCAGATGGACTTTAATTAATCTCTCAAGCAATCGTTCCCTCTTTGACAAAGATTTGGGGGGGGGGGTTGAAAAGTCAAATCAATAAGTATTAGATTGCAAATCTCTTATTCTGGCATAAACTAATAATATGTGAGTAAGTTCTGCTTTTAACTTTGGAGAATAACCGTTTCATATACACAGAATATCTCACAGTTGCTTCAGTAATATAATAAATGATGTTGCATTTTCTTGATTACATATTTATTTAGAAATGTACAATTCAAAATTTAATTTTATATTCCAATAAGAATTCCGAAAAGTTTTGGTACATATATTATAAATTAATAATTCTTTTTTGAAAAGTCCTTTCCTGTGCAAAATAATTAACCTCTTAAACAAATGTTCTCATTTTTTTTATTTCTCTTTGTGCATCATTTTAAGATTTTTTTATTCTTATTATTTAATAGTTTGTTAAAACTAAGAACAATTTTTGAATTAAAATGTAAAAGCTGTATGTAAAAATTCCGTATTTTCATCAGCTTTTTTTTATTAAGAGTATTAAAGCATTTGTTTATTTCGAATAATTTGTCTGGGCATTAACTTTGTTTTGAGTACTTGAAATGATACGGTTATCATTTCAACCAATATTGCTTTGAAAAAAAGCAAGCAAATGAGTAGTTAATGATACAGCTATGTTTATAGCAAGAGTTTGATTTTATGTTCCTGGTCACCTACCACTATAACTTGAGGCACTACAAGTTATTAACGTTCTTAAGTACATTGGATTTGGTGTTTGAGTAAACTGCAATGATATTAACCTGAATAGAAACTGATTTGCTTGCTCTTCATTCCTGTGTATCACCGACTTCGGTTCAAGTCGTATAAGAATGATAATGATTTTTGAATTTATATAAGGCTTGCCTTTATCTGTGATCTTTTTTAAGATTTTTGATAAAAATAAAAGTTTTTATTGCATTTTTATAAATCATTTTTTACAAGTGTGTTCTAGATTACTGTGAACAGCAACGTTATTAGGCAATTCTGTTGCTTATTTCAGTGTTTCATATGATGATATAAATTACTTATTGCTATGCATTATCTTGGATTTCTTATTAAATGTTCAATCACCTAAACTATGCATATTTGAAACGCATACACACATTTATACATGTATGTGAGGCTAACTTTTGGGATTCAATATGTACCTTATATATGTATATAAAATAAAGCTTTAAGAGCCCATTTACTTGTAATTTACAAAAAAACCTGTCCTTTTGCGCACAAACAACTTTACAAAGGGTATGTATATATACATGCTTATGTGTATGATTACATATGACTGTGCGCATGTTCTTTTTTTGTAATTAAAAATATATGTAATCTGATATGCCTGACCACCATTCAATGTTAGTTTTGTAAACTAAGAAAAACAAGCTTTGTGTAAAGTTTGTACTTGCCAGTTAGTTAAAGGAGTTTTCTTCTGGACAGTGCAATAAATAAGAATTTCTTGTGGCTATGATGCGTATATGAATATATCCGCTTAAACTGCTAAAAGTATTTGAATTTCTCATTTGAAATACTGATTCTATTGTGGATTTGTAAGATGTTTGTAAAATTGTATGTGGAATGCATTAATGTATAAAAATATATTACGTTGCTTATTTTAAGCAATATTTATAAATACAGTTGTCCTCCATTCTGCTGTTTTTGCAGATATATTAGTTATTGCAGTTAGATTATACATTATATTATTCCATGGTACCTTTTATGCATGTATAAAATTGATTGGTATTATTTTTATTGAAAAGTTGTGTGTTTAAAACATTGAATGTTGCATGTAATTCTCAAAGGAAAATACCTAAGATATTTCCAGGTAAAAATCGGCTTTTTTGTTTTTGTTTTTTGTAAATAAATTTTTTTTAAACTCGTTCCAATTGATCACTGTAAAAAAAACTAGACTTAAAAACTCAAATTTCATTTATTTTAAATTCATACTCTGCATAAATAAGGAATTACTTTGATTCAAAGAAATTGAAAGGCATTAAATAATGTATTCTTAAGTGATTGTAATTCATTAACTATACGAATGGCATTGTGAATAAATTATTAATCGGAAGCAAAATAAATGCTTTTAAAATACTTTAAATAACGAACCGTTCTAATGAATTTATACATAAATAATAAATATATCATCGAAAGAATATAATTTTAATAATTCATTGATCAATTTTCAAATAGAAACGCGTGTGTAAAACAAGAAATCAAAAATAAAATGAATACATTTATTCAGGAAAAAAATTGTTACTTAAAAATATAAAGTATGAAAACAGTTTTATTTATAAAAATTTCATATTCTAGTTCTATGATTTTATTCCTTTCAATGAAATAGATTGCATATCTAATTCATAATCAATTGAGACGAAATCTTATTCACACTTTTAATTACTTTAATTTTTTGTTAAAGGAAATGAATGGAAGATAAAAAATATCTCTTGTTGCTAAATTTTTTTAGTAAAAAAAAATTATTGGAAAATATTGCGTGAGGTTTTGTAAATTATCAATCAGATTGTTTTCATGGATGGACGATTTTTTTATTATTATCAGTTTAATTAAGTTTTTCCAATAGACTTTTTAAAAATTACTATAGCAATGAAATTAAATTTTTTAACCCAATTCAAGTTGGAAAAATTAAATTTTAAAAATATAAATTAATATAATTAATGAAATTTAACTGAGATGAAATTATTGATAGCATAGGATAAACTAAAATGCTTTTCCATCTTAGTTCCTCCCAAAAGTCAAACTGATTTTGAATGTAAGGTATTGTGCTTTTAAACTACACTTTTTTAACGAATGTAAATTCTATGAAATGATTTCTACTGTTATGTTTTGAGTATACATATCAAGTTTTGAGCCATAGTAATTCATTAAGTATAATTGAAACTTGTAGTTCCTTGTCATATGTAGTTGTAAATCGTTGTGAATAATTTGTTTTGTGTATGATATAATAAAAAAAATCTGTTAAATAATTGTATGCGTTCTCATTGACTTTAACATCACAGATTACTACTCGCTTCATATATATATAGTAATCTTAGGATTATAACTTTTGTGTATATTTTTGTAATATATATATAATTTGTAAATGTATTTTCTAACTTCTACTAAGCGCCCCAATTCTATAAATTCAGAGGAAAAATGATTTTAGAAAATTTAAGTAGAATCTCTTTCAAAAGCAAGCCCTCCTTCAAAATATATTCAACTATCTATATATATTTGATACATACATAGTCTTAATCAAATAGATTTATTGATATATATTAGAAATAGTTCGTTGAAGTACATGCAACATTTTCGATTTTCAACAAACGAAAAAACTAAATATCCATATCAATAATATGTGAATGAAAATATTTTGGGACCCCGTCTAAAAAAACAGCGGTCTTCATTACTGCAAATAATTTTCGGAGGGTGAGTGTGTGTGAGAGTGATATTAACGTCGCACTATATAAAGTAACACAAGGGCAATTGGCGACTAACCTCAGTCAAGCGACGAGGGCGACACTTAAGCTGGCATACCCTCTCCTAGCTATCACCAACAGAAGGAAATTGAGCCTCGTTAGATTTAACGTGCATCGGCCCCTTCTATAATGGGCGGATTTTCAGTGGCACCAGGACTCGAATCCACGTCACTCCGGTCACGAATTCGTAACCATAATCCCTAGGCTACCACGGCAACAAAATTTTCGTTGGAAATGTGATATACCCATCACCTACTACAAACATGCGATATACCTATAGCATCAGGCTCTTGCTCAATTATACAAACTGCTTTTACCCAAGTATGTAGCAGAGGTTTGGAAAATAAGATGTCTCCTAAGTTACGTAAACGTCTTTGTAGCTAAAATGAAACATTAATAAACATAGCAGAATTAAAGATTTTGCGCAAGTCAACCGTCCATCTATCATTTCTATTAAATTGTAATGCCTGTCGGTTCCTGCTTCCCTCTGAAACCCCTTGTCTACCCTCAGACCCGGCTAGGTGTGTGGGAGAAACTGAATAATCAGCAGACATGATTCACACTAATTATTTTGTCACCAAAATATCAAACAGACACAATAACAATCTAAGATAGTAGAGCGCGGAGGTGTGACTCAAAAGCCTGGGGATAATAATACGGACCCCCAACTGATTCCACGACAGCTTAAACACGCTCAATATAAACTACGTCGCACACTAATAAGCTAACTTCTATTTAAATAAGGATCACGATACCTGTACTTTTATGAAGTCCAACACTTGAACCTTGAAGGCGATCCTTATCTGGATTTAATCACCGTCGATTGGCCCACTCTCAGTAATCTTCCATTGATAAACTCCAAATGCACTTAATCATTTCACGATCCTTCACTCTCCAGCTAACTCCTCAAACTCGCGAATACAGAATTTATATAATATACTTAATTTGCATAATCACGTTTTCCTTACTAGGTGAAAGTTGGTTGATACTATTGTTTCCCCAGAAGAATCCCCAAGGGGTTAGTAGAGCCACGTATAGATCCGTCACAAAGTCTTATCACTTATTCAAAGTGGAATATCAAGATTATATATTAGATTGATAAGCTTGATTCGTATTAGGATCATATTTGGCCACAACCTGTACTAGACTCATTAATCTATGATCTACAGGGTGTCCCAGGATCATTGGGACAAACTTTAAAGATTCAAATCTGCATAGCAACCTATGGTCGGAAACGCGTTCGGTCGGAGGTAGGTAGCGTTGCTCGCAAGAGCATTTAAGGAAACAGACCTGCATTACCACAGTCATTTGAGTAGTCATATCCCATAGAGGAGTATGTAACGATTTACAAACATCGATCTGGCAGATGTGCACCTGATTTATGGATTGGCCGAAGGAAATGCACGATTAGCAGCAAGGTTGTATCGCAAAAGGTCCCACAGAAAGATGCAACGGACCGCTGGATGTTTGCTAATTTGAAACACAGTTTGTGTGTGTGTGAATACGGATTACTACGAGGTGATAGGATAGTGAGGGCGGGCCATGAATGACTAGAACTCCCAAAATGGTACCCGCATTCCTTCAAATGGTATCGAACACACTTTGTTCCATGAATGGAACAAAACGTGTTGGATACCGTGGCCCGCCCTCACTGTGCCTACTACCTCGTAGGAAAAATGAAAGATACATTCTAACACGGTCACTAAAATTTTAGCTACCTAAGAGCTATTCTTTTAGCCTGAATTATAAATAACCATAATAAAGCTTTTGTTGTATTTAAAAATTTTAAATATTATCCAGCATTTTCGAATTTTTTTAAAGTATTGTATATGATTGATTTGAGAACTGTTTTACTGCCAATGAAATTCAATATTCCTTGATCCACAGTGTCAAGAGTGTTCTGAGAATACGTAACTTCAAGCGTTACCTCACCACGGACAAAGCAATGGCCAACTTCATCTACTTAATGACCGACTGCAGAGACGGGTGCGTAGAGTAGTCAGTTTTACCAGACAACCAATACTACATAAAATAACACTAACAATCAATATAGGACGTACGATAGAAGCGTCCGTGAAAATGGTAAAGATAAAATTGGTGTTAATGTGATATGGCAGCAGAAGACCGGCAGTAGCACCTCTGTTTTTTAGACTAGTGAACATATCGGTTGGATCCTAGATGGCTAGGAAAATATTTCTTGGTGAAATGAGTCCAGTTTCCAATTTGTAAGATTCAAATAAGGTACAGATCCCACGACAAGGGACCATGCAAGATAATGATCTCCATAATGATTTGAACTGTTTTTATATGACATGTACTTGATCCTTTAGTCAAACTGAACCAGTCATTGTCTAGAAACTGTATGTTCAGCTACTTGGTGACCATTTGCAGGCATTCATGGACTTTATGTACCCAAGCAATTAAGGAATTTTACAGGGTGGCAATGAGTTATGTCACAGGTCCATAACCATCCAAGATTGTTTGAAAATTTTTTGTAGATAATGCTATTGAATAGTTTGGCCATATAAATTGCCAAACATGAATCCCATAGAAACCATTTATATGGGACATAATCGAAAGGCCAATAGATGCGCACAAGCCTGCACTTTCATTATGGATGGTTATAGAGGCAGCATGGCTACATAACCAGGAGTAAATAGTGAAAAAGATCAATTAGACAATATATAACGTTTATTAAAAACGTAACTATTTGATTCTGTTGCCATGAGATAGCCTCTAAATATATTTGTGTCATCAAAAAAGTATTCGATATTAAGAATAAAAAAGAACTATATTAAATTTTTTTAATTTTATTTTCGACATGATTTGATCTAATGTTAACGTAATTTTTCTTTTATGAGATCCAATTGCCTCATTTCAGAACAAAATTGATTAATTCTAAAACGCATCTATATAACTTTAAACGTATAAATAAAAAATATAATAGCTGTGTGTGTTTAAGAATTTATTATACTATAAATATTTAATAAATATTTTATCCACTCAATATTTGTGAATATTACAGAAATTTATAAATGCCTATAATTAATAAAAGTTTTTGAATATCAATAATGAATTCAATTTGCCAGAACACTAAATATCACGAAAGAACTGGCTTCAATCAGTGGCGTAGCTACCAATGGGCTAAGCGGTGCCATGCACCGGGGCTCTCAAGCTCAGGGGCCCCTCGGACCCTGACCACCAAGTAAGCCGAATTTGCGATATTATTGAAAAGAGTTTATATTATTTTCAATCTTTTCTATAAACTGTTACTTGAAAATAAACTTCAAGTTCCATGAAAAATCATACCATACTTATCATTACATCTTAAGGGGTCTCAGGGGTGTTAAATTTTGTCTCAAGGGGGGGGGGGAATATAAACAATTTTCAAACAGATATACTTCTTTTAAATTGAAATTAAATAATTCGAATCTCTTACACGTTATTTGCAAAGAATTATGGTTTCAAAACAGTACAAAATGTTTGAAACATAATCATAATTTTAAAAGTTATAAGCATATGCAAATAAAAAATAATTTTGTAATAAGTATTAAGTAATTTTTTGTTGCGCAAGCTATTTTCTAAAATAGCAGCCTTTGATGCATAAAACTTTATGGAATTATAAAATGTATCATACTCTTTAAACCCTAGTAAATTAAGAATAATACATCTTTTGTATTTCAAAATATTTGAAAAATATTGAATTTTTAAAAAAAAATTTTGAAAATGTATTTATTTTTTAAAAAATATAATTTATTATTCTATTTATTTAAAATTTCTACGGTGTGTAATAAGGATACATTTAAATTTATAAATCAACTTATTGTTAGTAATTAAAACTACTACTTTTGAAAAAATAGCATGCGCGCCGTAAATCTTAATATTTCTTATAGAAATATTTCTCATTTTCATATACTTATTTTTTTAAAATTATGATTATATTTTAAACATTTTACACTTTTCTGAAGCCCCATTCCTTTATAAATAATGTGTAAAAGATACGAATTATTTAATTTTAATTTCAAAGAGTTATTATATATTTGAATATTGTATATATTTCAGCCCTCCACACACACACACACAGAAAAAGTTAACACCCCTGAGACTCCTTAAAAAACCTACACAAGAAGCAATTCCCCTTCCTAGTTACATTCTATTTTTAGCAACAATATGATTCATGATAAGCTAGTTTTCTGTCAATATTTCGCAATCTTAGCCATATCTGCAATACACTGATGTAATTTTCTCCCTCCCCCTCCTCTGTTCTTTTGCAGAGGTACTTTTATTTAAAATAATTATAATAATAATATATATATATATATATATAATGTATTTTCTTGTTCATGCATATTGTTTGCATCGTTTCCTGTGTCTATTTCGGTGTACCACTTTGTAACTCTAAGCCCTGTGGTGGATGAGTTCGATCCTCCCGAAATAAATAGCTAAGAATTCCCCAACGACGTTTCGTAGCGCAACATTACATTTCTCATTCCTTATAACGTCAGTAAGTACTCCAGCACATACAAATTGTATTAAATAAATTATAAAACTAAAATTATATGGATTTAAAAATAAAAAAAAGAAACCCAGAGGTACGTTTAAACGCAAACGACGCCAAGAAAGAGAAGATAGTAAATAAAAAAATTGTAGCTTTATATATTTAAAATATTCATACATATTTTCACTTTTTTTTTTACTTATACAATTCAACCACACTAGGGCCCTCTTTTTTTTTTTTTTTTGCACCAGGGCCCTTGGATACCCAGCTACGCCACTGGTTTCAATCTCATGTCGATCCAGCAAATCCTGGAGGTTGGCAAGTGTAAAAATGCAGGGAGTGGAATCCAATAGCAATTCGATATGATTAGAAATTACGCCGGCCACGAGCTCGTGACGATGACCATCGGTTTCTCTGATTACCTAACTGCAGTTTTTTAAGTAATGGAAAACAGATTGTTGATTGTATTGCAAGGGAATTGGTCTCATTACCATAAGAGAAATCGTTTAATAGCCCTAATTAATTTATAAATGCGGGTTAAAGTCTCGTGTCAACAGTGACGCACACGGGGGGGGGGGGGGAGGGTTCCGGACACTCCCAAAGCCCTTGAGTTTTTTTCGATTGATGATAATCCTATATATATAGAGAGAGAGAGAAAAATATATATATAACGTAAAATTTAATTAAGTACTTGTAATTAACAATTTATTTTATTAATTAATGCTAATTATTAATTCAATAATTTATTTTTACTGTTTTTTGTTACGAATATCGATAAAATCAGAAGATTCAATTGGTGTTATCTTGAGGTATGATACAAGTTGGGGGGGGGGGGAGGACTTTCGACCATGGACTACCCTTGAAAAATTTTTGTGTGCGCTACTGCGTGTCAATTATATATTTTTTACTTCATGCAAATAATTTTTCTTGCTGTTTTATTGTTCTTGGTACAAGGAAATCGCTCTACCCTACTTCGAAATCTTTGTGGGAATGCATACATGTTCGATAGCTAAAAAAATCGAGGGAATAAAAAGATGAAGATGTGTCAATTTAGGGAATAAGTTATTGTCTCCTTATTTGATGGCAAAGGCACTTATGCAGGAGAAAGCAGCTACTATAACAAAAATACAACTGATTTTCATTACTTAGAACATCTTCCTTCAACAGAAAAAAAGGGGGCTGTATACAACGAGAAAAAAAATACCGTAAGGACACTACGTATTCTTGTCCAATTGTGTTCCAACAACCCAGCACTTTGAAGCTCATCATACACAGCAACAATAAAAAAAAATTGGAATACATTCATATATATATTTATATTATAATCTAATAGTCTAAGTTATAATTTTAATAATACAAATTGTTAATTAACATTTTTTTTGCACTACATAAATTTTTCATTCATCCTTTGTAATAATTCCTAACTCAAATGGAGATATATAATCAATCTAAAATTGCAGCACGCAATGTGAGGTATCGCGTAGCTGTCAGTCTTGATACAAACACTTACTACGAGATATCTCATAGTTGGCAGTGAATGGGTTAAATTCTAACATAAAAGCATTCAAAAATTTTACACACTTACGGAAATAATTTATACCATTCGACAGTGAAAAAACTTACTTTAAAGTTATAAAAACATTAATACGATGAATAATACAATTTTAAAAATTTGTCTTCATATCGAGTGAATGTTTATTAACGTAGTACATCTCGAAGCAAAACGAGGGCTATGAAGATGGATCCAATAATTTTAAATCACGGTCAAGGAACGAGGACAAACCTAAGCGGGCACTCCACTCTTAAAGCTCCAACGCCAGGACTAACGTGAAGATTTCGAGTCCCAACAGATTTAAGGTTTATCAGAGAGAGTCGGGTCTTTAACCTCTTAACTGCTGATTAAAAGTAACGTGATTCACTAACCAATGCCCTCGGTTTTCACATAGGCACACGTTTGCGGTGTATTGGAGCGGAAAGAAAAGGCCTAAATAAGTAAATTTTTCTCTGAAATAAGTAAATCCTTCGCAAGCACACATGCTGTCAAGATCATTTTACTGCATTCCAAGCTTCCGGAATAGCTTTACTGATAACTGCGCAAAAAGGGTCGTATTTTTGAAAAACGTATATATACGTCCGGGGCATTTAACGCACTGGGTGAGCAAGACGTATAAATACGCTGGCGGCAGTTAAGGGGTAAATGGCACAAGAACTCGAGTTCCCGACACAATAGAAATAATTAATCGATTACACGGCTATCGCGGCCGTTATTTTCACATCGAACTCCCTCGAAAACTTTTTAAGAAAACCAAAGATTTAATCATTCTAGTTATTTAAATATTTTATAGAGATAGATAAAGCGAGGAAAAATATTTACGAAAAACACGGACGACAAACAGAAAATACTGTTGCTTTGATATTCATGATGAATGAAAAAAAGACAAAAAAGATGGGCAATATAATTTTTTATTTCTCTTAGAATTTTGAAGCAATAAAACAGACATTTTCATTTCAAAAAATCATATTTTTAGATCAAATAAACAATAACATTTACTTGAAAAACCATTACTCACAAGACAAGCTTTTTAAGAGCATGCTTGTACATATAAACATGAGACTAAAATAATGTTCTAATTTGCAATATAATTAATGTTTTTGCATATGATATGAGAAATTCTTAAACAGTTTTTCTAACAAAGTATAATTGAATAAAATCACAAATTAGGCTTAAGTTTTTAAATATATATAATTGCAGCTAAACCATAAAGCTTAGCACTATTTTAAGTGTGCACTTATCGTTTTTAATCAGATTAATGAATATATTTGGGGGGAAAATACGGCAGCACCACCACCATCATGAACACCCACCCACTACACATACATACACATGCACGCAAATGGATAGAAGACTAGTTAGCACTGGCAATAAACCAGGCTTAAGAAATGATGCAGTGAGCAGAAGATGGATCAGTAACAACTCTTGAATCAGATGAAGCACATTCACAGCATAGAGAGTGAAAGGAACCATACGCTCAAAGAGAAAATGTTTCAACAGTTTAACAAACACTTAACATTTCACTTATATTCAGGCACAAAGATCTGCTTTGAAAGTCAATCTGCTTTCATTAAAAAGAATTAAAATATATCCAATTTTGAAATAGAAAATTAATGAGGGAAAATCCTCTATAAACAATACAATGGGGGGAAAGACAGTGTAATAATAGCAAAATGAATAAAAGCAATATGGGGCCAATTATTACAATACAGTTACACCTAAATAATTCAGCCACCAGAATTCATACTAAATACATCTTCAAACCTTTCGAATGCAAATATAAAACCTTAATATGATGAATTTCCTCGTAATCAGATGCAGAAAAATTCCTACAATGCTCAAAAAAAAATTGAATGTATTATATTTATTGATAATGATTAAAGCATCAAACTATGAGATCAATAAATAGCTGCATGAATACAATATTTCAAATTGCGCGGATTAAAAATCAAAGTCATTTTAAACATTTCTAGGGATTGAAAATAAATGTTCCGATCTACGAATATAAAAATGTTACGTTAATAATTACGTCTGCATTATAATTTAATTTTTGCGTCATTTGTGATAACCCAATTTAATTTAAATCCTCAGTGAAAATGCATATTAAAAAAAGAAATGCATATTCGTCGCTAAAAATGAGCAAAACATATGAGAAAAAGATTCCATAATTTTCCTATAGTAAATTTTCACTGAGATATTTATCTCAATAAATACATCAGAATAATTACAGTTTGATATTTCTCAGGAAATAATATATTTCAATGAATACTAATTATTGGAAAAAGCTATTACAAAGATGAAACGCTCAATCACTCTGGTTTTGAAATTAATTTACAAAGTAACAAAATATTGCAGGGGGAGGGGGAAACATACATGTTTAAAACCTTAAAAATCATTTAAATTATTCTATGCTTAACAGACAATTTATACAAAGTGTACAAACGCGTACAAATAGAATTTGTTTTAAAAAACTTTTTAAAAACTACAATAGTTTTTATAAGATGAATACTATTTTTTGTTAAGGAACCATTTGCTTTAATTGCAAAAGCTTTAATTTTTTTGGTCAATGTTTATTTTTTTAACTACAAGAGATGGCTATTGAGTTATGCTTTAAATGCAAAGTATTTCTGTAGTGTACCTTTCCCCTATAAATAATCAAAAGCAATACAATTTTACAAATGCTAATCATGCTTTGACTATTACAATGTTTATACTAATAAAATGTGATGAGGATACTGTTCTTTGAGAAATTGAAATATCTTAAAATATACAATCACGAACATTTAAAACGAATTAAATACTAAACATATATATTCAAAAATTAAAAAAAGCAGGAATTAAATCACATGCAGTATAAAAGCGATTTATATTCTTTCACACAGTGCAATAGGTATTGATGGTGGTGGTATTCATTAGAAAATGGAGAAAAGTGTGAGGCGCATAGGGGATATCCATATGAAACTCTTAAAAGAGAAATCACATTTCACATCAGATGTTCCCATACTGGGATCTCTTGAGACCTTATAAATAGTATCACTTGATGGCATTTATTCAGGTGAAGAGGTATGGTAAAGATCAATATATATATATATATTTATATATAAAACAATGAAGGCATCTCTTTGAAAAATTCTTTACTGATGAACAGACAAGAAGGAAAGAAAGGACACTCACATGTTTTGAAAAAAAAATATTTTCTCAACAATTCTTTGAGATAAAATATCGTTTCACTCATAAATTATGTTATAACAAAAATGTACACAAAATTAGTCATTTTTAGTTTTATATATGCAGCACACACACATATATATGTACATACACATATTCACATGCATGAGCCTTTAACAACAGAAAAAATCGTTTGACTCACCCATTTAAAAGTTTTAAATTCCAGCACTACAGCATAGAATTTGTGTCGAGCTCTTGAAATGTCAAACGATTTTTTTTCCACGTCATTCAGATTTTCATGGACAAATGATAGACATTGGCTGTGGGATGTTATTTTTTTATCAACTTAAGTTTTAATACTCTCAGAGTTTTAAAAGTTTTTCTTAGAGGCTCATGCATATTAAATAAGTATTGTAAATATCTGTAATACATATATAAACAGATGGTGCATATATGTTATGCACATTTAATACAAGACAGCACTTAACAAAAATGTTACCTCATTAGACTAATTTCAATTGAAGGCAACAATTAATTCTAAAAATATTTCTTATTCAAAAAGCTTCGTAATATTGCATAGTGTTGACAAAGTAAGGTATATTTGGATGTACTAAATCCATTTGAACAAAACCAAACTGATATTTATGGTTTTGTATGATCACATGATTTTAGATCAAGAAACACTTATATAAAGATTTGCACTTTATATAATGCTATTGTTAAGTACTTGCATAGTTTTCTACCAATTATTGCTCAGAGATCTTGTCTTAAACATAATCGGACATGAAATGGACAATAACTACAGATCTATGCTTAATAGTTTTTTAAAACAAACAAACATGTATATTTCAAAGGCAAAATTAGTCCTTATGAAGACTTAAATTGGAGAAGTTTGAAATAGAACTTAAATGACAACACGAACATTTAAAAAGCATTCAATTTGCAAAACGTTTCATTATTCTACAGCACTCCACATGTATTCTTCATTTTAAACATTCAAAGATAATGATTTTCATCATTAAAAAAATGTCAATAACTCTATAAATCATTTAAAATTAAGCTCATCTATCTCTGCATGACTTAAACATCAAATACTTAATGAAAAGCCAAGTTATGTATGTGGGATATGTACTTTTTTTTTTGTAAAAATGTATGTAAAGTCATTCAATTGCAACTCAAATATTCTTAATTAACGCATTCTTTGGATTAATTTGTTACAGAAAGACTTCAACTAAATAAAAAAATGTCATTTCCCCTATACACAAGGAATAACAAACTTCATCTTAAAAATTCTGAAAATGTTTGAACAGTTCAAATAAATAGATGCTACAAAATAGAGGTTAGAATGCAGATCACAGCCATTTATTTTGTGATTTAAATCCACAAAATATGTTATAAGCTTGGAATTGTTTGATTCTCGTGAATTTGTATTTATATAATAAAAAATGAGAAACATACTAGAGCTATCTACATATTTGCAGCAAATTATTGATAGCCAAGTACAAATCACAGCCAATCATCAATGATTGAAAAAAATCATTTTAATCCTAGAATTGAGAGAATAATTAAAATAATTACTTGACACAAAAACGAATCAAACAATATATAAAAGTGGCAAAATCAATAACAATTCTGTGTGATCACAGCTAATAATAAGTTTGTTTCAATTCTCTGATTCATTTCATTCAGAAACTATCAACTCCACACTTAAAAAAATACATAATGTATATAGATACATGAATAATTTTGTATGTATATACACATATACACACATTATATATGTACATACATATATACATACGCATACATAGGTATGTATATATATGTTTACACACACAAATCTGTGGAAGTAAACAATAAAATACTTCCAATCACAAAGTAACTCTGGCTACCACGTTAAATAAGCAAAGCAGAATTAAATGACTTAGCCAAATATCAACATAGATTCATAAAAAAATTTTGTTTTGCAAAAGTCCACAAGCAAATTTTTCCAAAAGAAGAAAAAGCCTGCTAGAAAAACTAACAAACTTTATAAAACTAAATAGATTTCTTTCAATGAAAAGGCCAAAAAATTGGCATCGTTTTGAACGGCCATGAACTTGGATATAACAGTAACAATCTGTCCTTGGAATATACTTTCGATGCGGGTTGAATTCCATCTGGATGCACAAGGCTTTGTGCTGTTATGCAACAAACAGTGCAAATACAGCTACAATTAATATATTCAGTAATTTCTAGATGATATAAACTTTCATGTATATATTTTACAGTATGATAACAAGGTTAACAGGCAATTTATTCACTCAAAACAGTAGCAAGGTCTATAATCACCACACAGCATAGCACTATACAGTGCTTGCAGATTTTTGGAAGAGAGAATAAACCAGTAGACAAAGAATCAAGATGAGGAAGGCGATAACATAACACTAAGAGAAGTTCTTGCTAACGTAGAATTCCCATGGCATTTTGTTGAGCTCGTTTTGCCTCTTCTTCAGCTATCTGGCGCTCAATAAGATACTGAGCAGTGCTGACAGCATTAGAGAGACCAGTGATAGTGACTATACGATTTCTCGTTCCTGGAGCAAAAATTCCTTTTTTAGAAATTTGAATGTTGGCTCCACTAAAACGTTGAATTTCGACTAATGCTTTACCCCCTGGCCCTAATATTGCTCCAACG
This sequence comes from Trichonephila clavata, assembly GCA_019973975.1. NCBI lineage: Eukaryota > Metazoa > Arthropoda > Arachnida > Araneae > Nephilidae > Trichonephila > Trichonephila clavata. The sequence goes on from BMAO01002686.1 coordinate 136,189, forward strand.
ATATTTTCTCCCACTTCAATTTCAATTTTTGTAGTATCACCTATTTGCCTATCACTAGGTGTAGGACTTTTTCTTAAGCTAGAGGGTCCTGAACTCAAACCAGTTCCTAACCCAAAAGAATTATTATTAACAGGTAAGGCAGCTGCACTAGGTGAAGCAAGGGCAGGAGAGGTTCTTCGGAACGGTTCAAATACGGCTGTTTCAGCTTGTACAAGGTATCGATCACTGGAACGGGACGTAGTGGGAGAGGTAAAGCCAGGTCCAAGGCCTAAGCCAGACATTCCATTACCAAGACTTCCAATAGGACCAAATATACTAGATCCAGCTCCCATTGGTGCAGTTGTGGCTACGGAATTGCAAGTTGTTTCCATTCCTGGCACAGCAGTAGCAGATGTATATATTTCCTGATTTGTTATTCCAGAAGTAGGCATCGTACAACTAGCAGTTGAAGAGCTAGCCATTCCCATGCCTAAATTCCCAACTACGGATGCACCGTTGACTCCATTCAGTATACCCAGTCCAAGACTAAGTAATCCATAACTAGCTAAAGTATTCATCGCAGCACTAATCTCCGATAAAGCTTGTTCAGAATAACCATTTCCTCTGAGCATGTTTTTCACTGTTTCGATAATCTGAGTAGCGTTGGTAGGAGGGATTGTAGGGCCACTCATGCCAACACCAGCAAACGGCACAATTCCTGTATGACTGGTACCAGTTTGAGGACTGTGAAAACTATCGGTAACGGTAGGACTTAAGCTGTTTAAGCTGCCATTTGAGTTATAACTGGTGTTGCTGTTATTCATAGCACCACTAGGAACACTACCAGGATTGGCAAAAGGCGAGCCTGTAGGATTAAAATTTGCTACTGGGCCAGTTACATCTGCATAGCTAACATTTAAACAACTACCACTCTGCGGATCTTCGACAACTTTTGCAAGAATCATATGACAAGCAGTTTTATTGTTTTCCATTTCACCGATAACGGTAATGCAACGTTCAGCTAAGGCATGGTCCTTGGACTTTTGAGATATTTGTACATAAGCACCACTTTCTTCTTTGATTTGTTTAATATAACTACCACCTTTTCCTATAATCATCCCTGCTGTACTGTTAGGAACCAATATTTTAACCTAGAAAGAGAAAGCAAGTTCTTTAAGAACAAATAGTGCATTGTATTTGTTTGTTTTTTAAAAATCATGATAGTAAAAAGTTAAGATAATTTAATCAAACGTTAAGAGATAAACATTAAAATATAGCAATAATTTTGTAAACTGAAGTAAAAGAAATATCGGTAAACAAAGCAATTCCATTATTCGGATTTCTGATCATGCGAATGTTATTTTTTTGCACAATTTTATATAACACATAAAATTATGTAAATTAATTATTTAGAGTATCTAAAGTATTAAAAGTTTTAGAACACCTTTTCTCAATGAAACTACATCGCCCAAAACTTTAGGGCGCATTTTGAAGCAGTCCAAAGAGAAGTATGGTAAATAATAAGCGGATCTACAACAAAAAGCGAGAAAGCATAAGAATCAATCTTCGCTTTCTATACAGAACACAGTCTTCACTTGTTAGTGACTGTTGCTGAATATAATACAAAGGATTATTCTATATAATACCCAGTTATAATAGGATAGAGTTATTTCAAAAATATTAGTTTATTAATGTTGCTATATTTCTGTATTGGAATATAGCAGTCAGATAACTTTTATTGACTACGAGCACTATAAAAAGTGAGATCACAAGACTATTTTAAAAGTACTGGAATAATGTTTTCCTGCAGTATTTTTTGAGCGAGAAGCTTTAGTATGTCTCATCGGAATAATACGGAAGTCAGTCGGACACATTTCTGAATTTAACATGGAAAAAGTTGTGCTTTTAGACTGAAAATCATCATTCCGAGAAATCCGTGCTCGTGTAGGATGAAATCAACCCTCAAAGATATTAATATAGAAGAGATGAATGCATTAGAAGGACCAGCACTAGTTCCATCACACCACCAAGGTGACAAGCATTTAGTGAGCATATCGATGATGGATCAGATTGCAACATTAAATGCACTGGTACAAGAATTAAGGTCTTTTGCTCAACAATTTGTGTCACTCCGATGTCATCTGCAGCAACGGAAAATTTGAACAAGGCATTCACTGCTGCGATTACTTCTGACAGTACACCACAGACGAATGTGGCTATGTTGGCGTGTTGATAGCTGAACATGAATAAACGAATAGCGTGGCATTTGTTTTTTCAGGCGAATAACGATTCTGCCTAAAAAGTTGTGTATATTGCCTTTTATTGGGTTGACTGACTGTTAAGTCACACTTGGCAGAATCACAAGAGCAAAGGGCAATGAACCACGGACAAATGACAAAGACGACATCCGAGCTGGCATTCCACACCAACATGAGGACCTTGAACCTCGATAGATTTAATGGGCATTAGCCTTTCTGCCCGGTGAGTCTTTAGTGGCACCAGAAATTGAAAGCCATGACTAGAAATATACAACGCTGGCCACGACTAAAGCGGTCATTTTTCTTTTATTGGAAAGATATCCATGTCTGTTTATCTGGATCATCTCCATTCCCATAAAATGAGAATTTCAAAAAATTCCTACATCAGAACATACTTATCAGGCGTCCGCACAATTGTACCTATTTCTGGCCTATAAAGCATTTACAGGACACTTTGTGTTCAAATGCCATTTGAGTGCCACTTTGTTTTTAACTCAAAGAATTAAAGATTCACATTCTAGATTAAAAGAGTCGTAATAAAAATTTTAAATAAATTTACAAACAAAAATAATAGTAAGAACTACATGAATAACAGATTACCTAAGTTTTTAGGCTTATATACACATTTTTTTTTAAAAAAAATTATTGTATTATCATTATACTACATGTATATGCATACAGTAAACACATTTTTGCTAAACATTTTTAATAAATTACTCCAATAAAGAGTTGAAGCTGTTACACAATGTAATTCACTTAAATAACTATATTATTTCATTGAAATGAATATTTAAAAGAATAACTAAGCTCCTAATTTTACGTATTTCAAATAAAAGTACTTGTACTTCAGTTATATATCCCTAATAGCTATAATTAAAATATTCCAGATCAAATTTCTGTAAAGTAAAAAAAAAAAAGACCCAGATAACAAAAATTTCGCAAAGTAATGAATTTTAGCGATAGGAGAAAGAATGGCAAAAAGAAACATTTCAAGGGATGACAGATTGGTGAAAATGCAACGCAATGAGCAACACAGATTGAAAAAATTTTCTTTAAAAAATGATGATTGGTCACGTCGAGAAAACTGGAAGCTTTCAAATTCGAGCTTGAAGAGGTCGAAAACCAAAGATGCCACACTCTTGTAGGCACTCAAAGAGAATGTTTCAGAGAAAGCCTTTCACAGTGAGGAAAGAAGTAGTATTGCTAAAGAGGCAATGAATTTACCGTAATCGACAATCTTTAGATATTGTCCTGCTTTGACAATAAATTTCAGAAACATTTCTAAATAAAAAAAAATACTAAAAACAAACACACATTCACATATACGATTTTCAACTATCAATGTACATACATTTCATTGAAGGAAATCTATATTCACTGTATGAAAAATATATAGGCAGCTAGCAAACATTTTAGAACAGCTATGAATGTCAAACCTCAAATGAAAAATGCCTCAGATTATGAACAGAATTTTATTTAAAATAGTTGTTTCATAACAACGTAATACACACAATGTAGATTTTGAATCTAGAGGGAAAAAATAAGGAACTTAGCCATAGCTCTAGAAAATGGCAGAATTTGAAGATAGAGTAAACGATGCAGTTTTAATATGTGACATTGGCGAGTCTACATGTGACAGGTTTTACGAGCCTAAAAATGTAGGTAATTAAATATTAAAAAAATTGAGGAGCATTGCCATACTAGCTATACTGAATAATTCGCAAAAATGTTTGTTAAATGATAATTGAAAGCAAAACATTTTGAAGAAAAAAATAGAAATTTTCTTATTTAATCAAAAACTTTAAAAAAAAGGACTTTTTAAATCAGCTTAGTTAACTAAAACTTATCAGTTTCATTGTGAATATATTTCTGGTTTAATTTCTGAACAGTTGCAAATAGGAATGCGTTATACGAAGAAACGTATTTACAGAATACCTTAATGTAAAAAATTCCTCTGCTCATTACTTCTTATAGTACAGTCATGGCCTGTGGCGTTATCAGATTAGGAAGGTATGCATATACAAGGGGGAATCAAAAAGTTTGCCTTATTTTTACCAGCCAAATTATAGCTGTAAATACGAAAATCTACACATTTCCAGCGATGGAGCTTTTTTGAACCGACCCGGCCTTATCTACCGGTAGATCCGCAGTTGTCAGTCGAAGATAGTGGCTGCGCTTCCACGTCCACGACGTATGACTAACGAAGTGAGAGTGGTGGCAGTAATGTGAGTTCACAAAAAGTCGTGAATTCCCAATGTGGACAACGTGGTTATCCTCCACGACAATGCGAGTTCCAATGAGGCAATCATGACCATTGATAAGCTCCGGTCATTTTACGGAGATTCACGACCATTCACCATACAGTCCGGTTCCCGACCCTTCCACCTTTTCGGTCCACTGAAGGTGTTGGCAGGATAACGATTTACATGCAACAATGAAGCAAAGACAACAGTTCGACGGTGGGTGCACAGTCACCCGGACAAAATCTACCACAGGAGCATCTCAAATTTAGTGCTATGTTGGAACTACGTGGAAAAATAGTGTAAGGGGTACGTAGAATAGTACGTGTAATTACCACTACGTACCTTATCTTAGCATATCAAAATAGAGACAGAGGTTCTGATTCGCCCTCGTATTTTCAGAACAGAATAAAACACTATTAACAAGGGTAAAAGCTTCAAAACTTAAATTTCGGTGGATGCAAAGCAATTATTTCACTTAATAAATTGTACAATACATACTAGATATTATAGGCGTAGTTCATGACTAACACCAAGTAAATATACCAGATGAAAGTATTTTCAACGGTTATGCATCTGGCCAATTAAAAATCCGTTAAAGCATTTGCTTAGTATTTTTTCCTTAACAGCTCACATTGTGAACACAATTCTGATTAAAATTAACTTTTTAATAAATCAACAGTCTGTTGAAGTGACGGCAATATGAATGACAATGTTTAGTCACCTTACTTTCAGTGATTTGTTGTGGAAGCAACCGCCCAATATTCCCATCAACAAAACAAGTAGTTCCAAACAGCACAAATACAGTCTAAAGTTCACACGCCATCACAAATCCAATATATAACATTATTATAGTATTTTATATTGCATATTTTTATATAAATATGTTATCTATTATAATATGTATATCACGCAACCGTTAGAGTTACTTCCACCTTTCACCTAAGTACAACTTAAATGAAACTTTCTACTCCTCTCTTTATAAATGTTTCTTCATGTTCAGAAACACGAGCACAAAACTTGAGAATATAATGATTAAAAATTATCCTTCTTTCAGTACCAGAGATATTAAACAGAATTATTTCGGAAAGACACGGATCCAAATTCACACTTAATGGACAGCATTCATCTTTATTGAATTAAAATCGTATTAGACCAATAAAATTACAAAACTCGTTGAATATTCGTACTATACGAATAACTCCTAAGCCTACTGCAATCGTAAGACACCTGAACTTCCGTAATCATTACCGCAGCTGAACTACGTTAACATCATTGTTTGAGGCTCAATAAGAACTAAATCCTGTTATTGACATATCCTGTGAAATTCTTTAACAAAAATATCGATCACAGAAATTTTATTATTATTATTTTCAAGATAAAGCAGAAAATGTTCTATAAATGGTCTACAATTCAAATTTCATTTGAATCTCAAAAGTTGTAGAAATATTGCCATAAGAAATAACTTCTAAAAGACTGCACTCTAGATTATTTCATCGTAACGATTATTCTGCGTAAAAATTTTAACTATAAATTTTCTGAGTGTTTCGAAAAATATTTTATTACTTTTTACGGCGAAGAAATGCACGAGGACTTAAAGTGGTGTTAATGCCCTCAACCAGGGCACACCGCTATGGTACCCAAGCAGTTCAGGTTGTGTCTAAATGGATGACTCAAAGCTACAGCGTTTAATAAACCATTAGTAAAACAAAAATAATTAATTAGATAAGCAAACATAGGGTGATTGTAATTAAAGGCACGTGATTGTTTTCAGAATGGTAGGCTCGTTATCGTCAGATCTCAGTTGGCACTCACCTAGACTCATCCAGCTGTGGCAAAGATGACTGGAACAAAGAAATGCGACAAGATTCTTTGTAAATGTGCAGTTGGGCTACAGCAACTTCTACACGTGAATCGACGCATCCACTGGTAAGAAGTGGCGGCGCAGCTAGCCACTTCTGCCACCATTTTGTAACACGTGCAGATTCATTTGATGTTCCCAATTAGTTACCACTAGCAACTAATTAGGGAGTTCCCGAGGGCAACTCCTTTAGGAAGACTACCATTGATCCCACAGCAAAGACGATTTCCTTTGCAATGAAACCAGGCAGAAGAGACGTGTACGACGCAATAGCACAGTCGTGTTCTCAGACTAGTCGTGTTTCTATTTGTCCAATGATAGTCTTTGTTCAAAAGTAGCGCTAAGAAGTGACAGGTCCAATCTGGCCACATCTGTAGAACGCCCAACCGCACGACAACGTCTCATCATGGTTAAGGCGCCTTTGCGAATGATAACAGTTCATCTTTGGTTTATATTCAAGAGCTATGTCGGTCCAACGATACAAGGATCTTGCGTTGCGGTCGGCGACACTCCTCTTCCACCAGGTTTGGTTAATGCTTTTTACCATTGAGATAACGCCCTACCATACACTGCCTGCATAAGTCGACATGTTCCGCAAGACCTAAAAATGCTTTCCTGTGCATCATTGACTCCATGTTCCTTCAATATCACACACACGTAGGGTAAAATTTCCTAGTTTTTCAATATTATTAAAAGAAATAATTTTCAACTGACAAATTATGTGCATCGCATTTTCTAATTAAGTTATACGTATTGAATGCAACAGGGTTTTTTTAAACAAAGATACAATGAATTTCATTTTCTGTGAGGAAAAGAAAGGTCAGTCGGCATCAAAAGTTTGAATTTTCTCGAAACAAATTGGTTTCAAGCTATGTTATCAGAAGATTTATTATCAAGTAGACAAAATATAAAAAAAGGGGTACAAAATTATTTATAATGAATCTTTTTATTATCCTCCTCTTTGTAATACAAAAGCTTGCAATACAGAATACTACAAATTATATAAAATGACAAATAACTTGTAAGAGAGTTATGCTTAACTTAATCTCGTACATTTAAGACTAAAAAAAAATACATACCTAGAGAGAAATTCCATCAATGATGAAAATAACTACACGAAAACAATTCTAAGCCAAGTCTTCTTTAATACAAAAATGAAAATATCAAAACTTACTTGTATATATTAAATATATTTAATAAAGACAAGAGCGAAGACAGCTAAATTGAAGAAATTGGCTTCCGTTTTAGAGTACGAATAGCATAATACACAAAATGAACTTTCATTCATTTGAAAAGAACTTCAGTAAATAAATTTTTGCTTGTTTGGTGGAAGTTTAAAAAAATTTAAAACTTAAATTAATTTCAGGTTATTACACGCTAAAAAGACGCGAATTGAAGAAAAGAGACATGGGGTTAGTAACACTTCTCTATTTATAAAATTCAGAGACCGTTTCGACGAAATTTTGTGGTAAATGTTTTCCCATTAGCTACAGAAACTGACATTATTACGTTATTCGGACAGATATTAAGATTATAGAAAGATTATTCTACAAAAGATGAATGTTGCGTTAAAAAAGGGACTGAAGAAGAAATACGACATGTCTATTAATAAAAAAATGCCATGGAAACAGCAATAAATATCAGCAAGAATTATGAAGCGACTTCCTCTAGTCCTCAAACATAAAAGAAGTTTATCATCTTAGAGGCTAAAAATAAAAGACAAAAATGTATATTATATTAAATACTTTTAAGACAATTAAGATCAGTTCAATAGCAAGTGGAAAAAAAAAATTTTACCCTAATTTTGGCAATTTTGTGTCCAAAATAAGAACCCGTCCACACAAGGAATAAACCCATTGACGTTCTTTGAAGTAATATTTTATTAAAAAAAAAGAGTATAAAAGTTCACATAAATATAAAGCATTTGTTAATTTCTGTGATTTTTTATAAGGATTTTTTATTTGGATAATACAAATGCTTTCCTTTTTGTATTCTTGAATTATTATAAATAAAAATAATTAAAATCTTCTATTTTAAATTGTAAAAATGTCTTGTTTTATTTTATCTGTTAAAATTCTAAGCTGGTTTAAGCCGATTTCATATAAGAGTTAGAATTCGAACGAATAAAAGAATCAAAATAAGCATTTTACTAAAAGATATTTTCAGATGAATTGGGAGGGGAAAATAGTATAAAAGTATTGTTTGAAAACACAAATTGTCAGATACTAAAATTTGTCCATTCAGATCAATATGTGCTGTAAGTAAGCAAATCACCAATCGTAAAATACTAATTCAAGTTACGCAAAATATTAATCTAAAGTCTGCTGCCAGACACGTTCACGTGGAGGAAAAAAAAGAATGAGAATAAGTTGGAAAAGCAAAAATGAGATAGGAATGTGTTTTTGCAAGAATTACTTTAATGCACAGGAAATCCATGTGTGGATGAAAATAAATCCATAAAGTTGGTAAGCTTGCTGTTATTTGAATGTTTTTGGAAATCGAAACGTACACCAATTTCGAATCAATCTGTTTTGTACATAATATTGCGCATATTGCAATATTCTTACTACAGTACATTGTTTGCTGTTTGTAAAACTTACCGTCATTGAGAAAGAAACGTGCCCAGTTAAAAACTATCTCAACACGTTTTGATAAAAGGGTAGCTTGACAAATTTATTCACTTCAGCAAGTACAGCTAACGATATTCAATAAGCTATGTCACTAACCACACATTAAGGGACGATTATCCTATGTGCAAAACTAATGATCACAGGAATCAAATCCATATGGTAGACGTTGTAACATTGAAGTAACTCAAAACTCTTTGAGGAAACAGGATAACCATAAAACCAATATTTTAATAAGGGAAAAAATTTATAATATGCAGACATATTAAATTCTAGAAAAGTCAATTTTTCATCTAATCCAACACATACATATAGCACTCTAAACAATCCGTAAAGAAATTCAACACGACTCCTTATCTATAATATATATAGTTCATAGTTTTGTTCATATGACAAAATTTGCTACATTTTTTAAAAGCAAAAACATAACATACTTATAATTATTAGTGAAAATACGCTTTACTATCTATATCGTTTCTACAAGACATGTATTCAGTGATTTTTTAACAAACTTTTTCAGCAATCCATTAATTTTTACACATATGCAGAGCAGATAAAACTTAAACTGCTTCGTTATAATTACATAGCTCCTTTTTAAAAATAATTCAAATTTTAAGCATTTCAAATTAAAAACCGAGAATATATAAATAAAAAATACTTTAAATTTTCCCGCTTTTGGCAAAAAAATTCAAAAACACGATGAACAATAACAAAATTAACACTCGTAAATGAAGTCTCATCATTTCGTAAAATTTTGGACAGAATTTGATTCAAGTAAGCTTTCAAATAATGAATATAAAAAATTAACACATTTGACAAAACATTATTTCTTTTAATATTTGGAGACCTGAGCACGAGTAATCCTAAAAAATTTCATGGAAAAGGTTTTTAATAAAATTAGTCTTAGTTATAGCATGCAGACTTATTGAAGGTTTCGATCAGGGTTACATTTGTAATATTTCTCTCAAATGCCAAAGGCCTTGCAATCAGCTACGACGATTAGAGCAGAAAAAATTGTTTTTAATATTACGGCACGTATTTTCTCATAAAAGTCTTATTCTTTTTTTGAAAGTTTATAAATAATAATTCATTTTAAGAAATATTTTACATAATTCCTTTCATTCCCATTAGCTGTACTTTCATTTTATTATACGAATTGCACAGATACACTTTGGAAGAAAAAATATGAAATAATTTTACGTAACATAAAGCCTTTATTATAAAAAGTATACGAAATTTATTTTCATATTGAAATTCTACTAAGTTATTAAATTTATTTCATATGAGCAAAGCTTAATTTATTTATATGCATACAATGACATGCCAGAAAAAAATGGTGCACCCACCTAATATCTTGTAGATCCCTTTCAAGCGTTCAGAACAGCTACAACACAAAGTAGCATGAACTCCGCTAACGTATAGATGTCCTGGAAGCAATTCACATCATGATTGTGGCTGGACAGTCCACAACTCCGTTAGGGAGCGAGATGATGGCGATCGCTTTGGTACAGCACGCTGCAAGGAATCAAAGATATTCTCAATAATGTTCATGTCCGAGGATTTAGGTAGGTGCTGAAGTCAGAAGAGTGTTTGTTCCTGGAGCCGCTTGGTAGCATCGCATTGTTTTGTTGGAGCTGCCTAAGCCCCTTGGAATGTATACATGCTTTGAAAAGGTGCAAGTGATGGGAAAGAATGCTCTTAAGTACTGATCACCCTACAGACATATCAGATTTCCATATCATGTCCACTACAAATGCTCTATGCAATGTCAGAGGTTCTACCAACTTGAATAACCTCTTGTTGGCTTGCTGTTTTCCATGGTTTCCCTTTCTCCATACCCATAAGGATCATCAGCTTGATGAAACTGGAAATGTGACTCGTCAGACTAGGCAACATGTTTCCAGTCGTCTACAGTCCAATGGCAGTGCTATCGCATAACTTTGTGTCTTGCAGTCATCAAAAGTACATAAGAAGGCTTTTGTTTCCAAAAGCCCACATCAAGGAAATGACTTTGGTCTACATGCTAACACTTTTTTTTTTGCCCAACTTTGAAATCTGTAGCAATTTCAGACAACACAGCATGTCTATCTTGTGAAACGATTCTTGTCAAACGTCGAAAGCCCCGTTCTCATTAAAGCTTCCCCCCCCCCCCAATGAATGTCGGTGAGTTGATGCTTCAATAAATACCAGATTTTCTCTGCATTCTTGCAGTGAAGTAAGCGAATATTCAAGTTTCATCTCAACTTCGGATATCTTGTAAACTACCTCGGGCGCGCCGATAAATACTTATCTTCGTTGAAAGCTATTTGATTACTTGTCGTTGTAGCAGTAGAAAACGATCTATCATCTACTCTAATTATTTGTAGTCTTGTATAGGTTCTGATGGCCGTATCGAGTAACGTCGATTGGTTTGATTTTTTGTATTACTTGAATATGCACGCCAGCGCCCGTTTATCTGTCATTTCAGTATATACGAGGGTAACTCTGAAAAAAATTGAGATGCACGCAGACCAGAAGTTACAGAAAAAAAATTAAAGGTTTAATTTGAAAATACAGAGTATTTTAACCAAGCAGACGACTTTTTATTGACTTACTTCAAGTTGTTTAGCGTAGAATAAATTTTAGATAGATGAGAAAATGACGTGAGAACATTATCGTACTATGATTTTTTTATGATTTTAAAGCTGGATTAAATCAAGAAGAATGCATTCAACGGATACAATTAGCATTTGGTGATAAATCTCCATGTCGTGCTACAGTATTCAGATGATTTAAATAATTTTGCAGAGGTTGCAATCCTCTTCAGTATTAAAAACATATAAGAAGGCCACAGTCGGTAGTAATCCCGGATAATGTGTCTACCATACGAAAAATGTTAATGGATGATAATCGTTGTGCCTACCAAATGATACAGAAAGAACTTATCATTGGATCCGTAGCCATACACAAAATTATTCATGTGAAGAGTTACTTATGAAAAAAGTAATTTGTCGTTGTGTTTCTCATAACCTAACTGAGCACCAAAAAGAGGAGCGTGTCAGAATCGGTAAGGAAACCCTTAAATTGCTAAATTATGGTGGCCACCGCATCATTCTTAAAATCGTATGGGTCTTTGAAGATGATCCCATGCCAACAATGGTGAAAAGATAACGAGCAATGAAAAAGGTAATGTATGTCGTTTTCTTAAGAAGAACGGGATTGGTGAAAGCCATCAAGTTGGAAGGACAAAAGACAGTAACAGTAAACTGGTATACCACTAAATGTCTTCCGGAAATTTTCCAAGAAGTAAATGTTAGTGGGGGAGGGAGAGAGGGACTAATGCTTCACCATGATGATGCCTCTTCCCATACAGCTGGATTAACAAATGAGTTTCTTAAATAAAAACAAATTAAAGTGCTAGAATAACCAACCTTATCTCCGGATCTAGGTATGTGAGACTTTCGACTATTTTTTAATCTAAAAAAGAACTTACGTAGACATCTTTTTCATTCAGAAGAAGAAATTGATGTGGTTATAAAATGCATTTTTTTCTTCAATCCAAGAAATGAATGTTTTGAGGCCTTTAATCTGTGGAAAATTCGTCAACAAAAGTGCATTGATGCCGGAGGAGACTACTTTGAACACTCCTAAAAAATTTTGTAAGTATAACTTTAAAAACTTAGGAGTATTTCAAAAATTTCAGAGTGATCCTCGTATTACGATGATTTCCACCCGAAAAAAACACAGAATTCAGCTTAAAGTTTTCAGAAATAAATTAAAAAGAACCAAATTATGGACTGAATTAAACTTAAAATATGAATGCAGAAGCAAAAAAGTAATAAATCCTTTTTGTTATGTAAGTCATCATTCCTTTTTTATGAAAAAATCGCCGTACCCTTCAACAATACAGTTTTCAGAGGAATAAAAACATGTACTCATGGATGAAATCAAATATCATCGATCACGAAGAATATACAGAAAAGATAATTAAAAATTTAATTATATTAACAGAAAAAGTAATGTATTTTAGGTAAATGTTGTCTTTCGAAATAAAACACAACTTTCTTGAAATAGAATGCAACAGGAGTTATTTTTAGAAAAATATATTCCAATCACTCATAAAAATCAACAACTTCTTTAATGTTATTGCTAGAAACTAAAAATATGATTTTTAAGTCACATACATTATCACTATATACTCACCATTAAGGATGCTTCTGTTACAGTCAAAATTTATAAGTAACTGTAGTAAAACAATGAAATGGCATACCTTTGCAGCAACCCCTTCTCCCTCAAGTCGCAGCCAACAAAGGACAGGACTAAAAGCGTTTAACAATTGGCCCGAATAAGTATTCCTTTTCATTCCAGTCATCTAACGCGTGCACTTCAGTCACGAAGGTAGCCAGTTCCAGCCAATCTACCCAAAGCAGCAATCAAGGTCCCCATGAGCACCCTTCCGTCACCAAAACAGTTGTCGCCGAAGTTGGATATCGCTATTGGTCAATAAGGCACTTCAAGGAGAGTAACCAAAAATTCCTAATAAATCACGACTAGTGATTCAAATTGCTAAGGTTCATGCGTCAATCAAACCCGCTTTCTCAACAAGAGACTGCCTACAATATCAACGGAAAAACGTTCGAAAGACACGCAAACCTACTGGGGACGTATATCAATTGCAGTAATAGCAAGATAACAAACAACCTTTGTACATCGCTCAAAAAGTCCCCCAACAGTAAAAACGACTTATCTCAAGGAAGAGGGTATGCAGCGTGACACAAACACAGTAGACGAATTTAACTTTCTTCGTTGGAGATAGTCTCCAATATTTTTCAAAAATTTGTAGTCTTCATGCATGTTGTTCTAAATCAATCAGTAAAATGAATGTCGAACAGAAGCGTGTAGCAGTATTCTGCATAAGAAAAAAGAACACATCGGAGGTTTTTAAGGTTCTTAAGCACTTAGACATGTAACGGTTATTTATTTATCGAACAAACGAGATCTTTTCTAAGATCAAAAGTATTGCAAACCGTACTAATCCCGGTCATCCGTGATCAGTCAGAGCATCAGCCTTTGTCAAACCAATCAGAGAAAAAAATCTGTCGAAATCCGTGTCAAAAGAAAATTCGTGTTTAAAGATGAATGCGTTAAAAAAAAGCATCGTTTCGCACTGTATACGAAGAGCTTAGATTAAGATTATCGAAGAATAAAAGGCCATTTTCTTGCAAAGGAATTGAAGTGCCAGAGGTGCCCTAAAGCAAAAGCAATGCCACAGATGAATTATGTCCATAAATGAGAAACTTTGACACTGAAGAATCCTTGAACAACTACACAATACAACTAGGACTGTACATACCCAAGAAACCAAAAAAAGAAAAATGAGTGCCGAGAGCTTATCATCCAGTTTCTGTAATGGTTCGGTGGAGTGTTGGTAATGAAGGCGTCTCAGATTCATATTTGTGAAAAAGGAGTAAATACTACATTCAAAGTGTATCAAGGCAGTATCTTATAACTAATAGTCTATCTTAGACTTCACACACAACTAGACTCTGCTCTTACTCATAAAGCGATGACGATTCAGCAGTGGTTGAAAGAGAATGTGTTGTGGACTTCGTTAACGCAAAGATTCTCTTCCCTGCACTCCAGATTGAAACCCATTTGACTATAAATTGTGGTCAATATTGGAGGCAAAGGTTTGGTAAAAACGGCATCCTAATTAGAGCAGTCTTAAGCGATGAAAATTCCCATGGAAGCCATGCAGGCCTGATAAATGATTGGTCAAAGAGATTTAAAGCTCTTGTGAAGTCGAAAGGTAATTCTTTTGAAAAAAAGGTGCAAAATGTTAGATTTAAAAGGTAAAATGAACCTTTAAGAAGTTATAGTTTTAAATTTGATTACATTTTTTTTTGTTAACTTTTTTTATAATTGTATAAGAACTAAAGTCATGTTACGACTAAATACACGGCAGGACTTCAGTGACACTAGGATTCGAAACCGAAACTTGAGAACGCCAGCCACGAGTTTGCCGCCATGACCATTTGGCTACTGCAGCCTCATAATGTATGACGGAGAGCCGAGCGTTTCACAGCAATAGTATTACTTGGCAAGAAACACAAACCCTGAAATTTGCATAATTTTCTGGTCATTCATTCTACACGTATAGTATTTTAAAATTATAATTAAAGAATGTTATTAGAGCTACAAGATGCATGAAGAAAACTATGATGAAAGACTCAAGATGAAAAACACTCAAAATCATTAATCATCACTTAACAAAAATTCAGGTAATTCTGACAAGAACACTTTTTTTGCAAATAGATTTCAGGGATTGTTTAGATATGAAGCTTGTTCCTATTTGTCATCATTTAAAAAACTGAGCTGAAAATTTTGTTAATAAAGAAATCTACACCAAGAATTTGAGATGATATTTAATAAAATTTCCAATTAACACAGCTTAAATAACAATTATGGTATAGTTTCAAATAATATTTAATGAAACATAAATATTTAGTGAAAATTAAAACACATAATTATTTGGTAAAAGAGCCTAAATACAAGAACTACAGGATAGCATCTCATTTTTTTAATCATATGGAACGAATGTTTGAAATGTCTTTTCTAGTGTATTATG
Organism: Trichonephila clavata; assembly: GCA_019973975.1. NCBI lineage: Eukaryota > Metazoa > Arthropoda > Arachnida > Araneae > Nephilidae > Trichonephila > Trichonephila clavata. The sequence continues at coordinate 151,761 of BMAO01002686.1, forward strand.
CCCGAAATTTTGAACTTTCCCCCATAGTGGCATTTACTCAGTGTAACTTTCTATTTATATCATAATCTTAATTTTATCCTTACCATGTATTTAAGACACTAAGAAATGAAGATATATCCTTAAGAGAATGTAAACTATCAAAATAATAGAAATTACCTGGCTACAATAAAAAAAATTAATAATCAATAGCTTAGAGTTGAATTATATCAATGATTAAAAAAAGATTTTTTATTAAAACTACAGAAAAGATTAGCTATAAAAGAATTAGATAACTAATATGCATATGAACATTTTCACAGACAGATGTCGGAAATTAGAAACCAAAGTTAGAATTAGAAAAAAATTTGGAATAGAAAAAAGTAATGTATTACTGTGTTGAGGTGAAAAATAATGAGAGTACAATAACATTGGTAAATCTGGAATAAATATAGATGAACATGTCAGTTCCATGCCTTTTTTTGGGTAAGTATGGGATACATTAGGCTGCAACATATCTTTCCAAAACACTGTACAAATAAACTTCCTTCTTAGTAAATGATACAATCAGAATAAATTTTGTTTCTGTCCTAGAAATAATACCTTTTGTTAATAACTCATTAACTTTGTACATAAAATTACTTAAAACATTACACCTATTATTAGTAACTTTATTCGAATTTTTATATTTGAAAAATGCAAAATTACATCAGCAGTTCTTGCATCAGCAAAGAAAATTATGCCACACATATTAAGAGAACTATGTAATTTTCATGCCTTAAATTAAATGTTCACATTTTCTTACTTCGATTAATAAAGAAGCATCTTTCAAGCATACAAAAATAGGATGAATACATAACTCACAGGAAATCATTAATGGCACCAGATTATAGGAAATAAATCAATTTAAAATATTATCACAGTAAAGATGTGAGCGAACTACATGAGTAATATTCGTTTGCTAAGGTCAAGGCAAAGGTTTTACAAAATTGCAAACAGAATATATATATATATATATATTTATTGTATTATTTTAAAGTTCTCATTCTACAATTGCATTGATTGGTCCATTCATGATTTGATTAAAATTATGGAGAGAGAGAATCAATTATTAAAAATATCTAAATGCATACTTTCATTATGAATAATTCAGAAACTTGAATGAAAGTATAAGATAAATACATGAGATAAGTTCCCCAGAAATTATGTTATGTAACCGGGTTGTTATATAAAAAATAAAAACATATGTGATAGACAACATAAGTACAGGTTTAGTTTGATTTGAATTTATATCGCACTATGAAGCAACGAAAAGGCCATGCGAGTTATAGGATGTGAATGATTATAAGAACATAGCACAATTACAGATGGAAGTTCCCTTTTATAATAATCCATATATTTGCAACATAATACTAAGAAAGAAATTGATTTGCTTAGGAAAATTCTAGTTAAAGCTATAGGCTAAGGAAAATTCAGTGAGAAAAATATCACAATGGCCACATTATTGAAAGTAATGCTTTCCCTCTGGTCTTTAGTAGTTTAAAACGCTTAAGATACGATGTTTATTTATAAATGCAAATTATTTTTCTACAGATTTATTTAAAAGAAAAAATGAGCTTCCATGATTTATTCATATGCCTTTCAATATGTGATGCATTCATTTTAATTAAAATGCATCCATAATATTCACCAAGGTCTTACAAAAGAAAAGATAATTTATTACAAAATTTAAAGTTAACCATTAAAAAATTTAATTCAATTTTCTTTCTTTTTAGATTTCTGACTGATTGCTTCTAAAGAACATTAAAATGTATATATATAAAAAAAATGTGTTATAAAATATATGACTTTTAGTTCACAAATTTCCTTTTCTTTTAAATATCAAGAAAGTTTAATAGATTTATAAATTTGTTTATTTAAAATTTAAAAAATATTAGATACATTAATTTTATATTATGAAATCCAATATATAATGAACAATAAAACACACTACTAAAGTGCAATATTTTTATCTATTTGGAAAGGTAAATACTGTTAGTGATACTAAGATTTGTACTCTAACATAGTAGTTACATTCATAGCAAATGAAGTTAAAATAATAAAGCAGGAATTAGCAAATGTTCTGTCAGTACCTTAAATTTAAATTAAGAATTAATTATTTCCAAATTTTTTTTAACTTTTATCAGTTTTTTCATTAACAATACAGTGCATAATATTTCAATATATACACTGTTATTAACTTGTAAATAATCAAATATAGTGTCTTAATTATACTGCTCTATTTATTTTCAGTAATTTTCGTGTTTAGTTAAGAAATTTACATTTCAGATTTTCGCTGGGGAATTTTCCTCTGCTTTATTTTTGTCAACATTCTCAATAAGTACAATAAACCTGAACCAACCACTAACTACATAAACTGAAGTTATGAACAATTGCAAAGTAATTGCAATAAAAAAAAAACTCAAGAGGTTTTTTAAATCACACAAATTTAATTTAAAATACATTCTTATGAATAAGCCACTAGCTTCAAACTTACTCAGAATATCATACATTCACAAAAATGTAACAATAATATAAAGCAGTGCAATGTTTCATTAAATCATGATTTAGCAGTATTATCAAAAAACAACGTTAGAGACAATCAATAAATTCAAATAATTACAAGTTTTTTTCTAATCTTTCTCAAAATATTATTCAATTTAGTAATCATTGGCAATTTTCCTTGGAGGGCAGAAAATCTGAATTAGTCCACATTGAAAACAAGACATAAGTTTATAGATGCAATAAAATGAAAAGGCAACATGAACATTAAGAAAACCTAATGCAAGTTTTTGGTCATTACAAATTGCAGAATTAAAAGAATATTTTATACAAAGAAAATTTTCATTGTTTTTTTTTCTTAATAGAGGAAATAACAGTTACATTGATAAATCAAAAGACACCAATACTAGTATCAAATGAACCTCTAAAATTACAAAGAAAAATCAAATAACAATGAAGTTTGAAACAAGTCCTAATACACAATAGAAACTGGTAGTAATAAGGAAAAAATTTCAAAATTTTTCTTAACAAAGTCAAAAAATTTAAACAAGCAACACAAAATAATGTTTTCAAATGGAATATATTGCAAAAAATTATCATACTTCGCTTCTAAAACTGCTTCTAACTGACACAACAGTAAAGAACACATTCAATAACAATGTCAAAAGTTTGTAAAAAATTGAGATATGCATATATTTTCTGAATGACTAATAACTGTGGGAGATTTACTTTCACTGTGAGATATAATTGACCAGGGAAAAAGAGATGCCATAACATATAAATGCAAGATTCTAAATTAAAAATCCTATCTAAGCAAAATTCTTCAAAGCTTTCTTATTTAGCTGTTCTCAAAGAATAATTTTATTTCTAGGAGTTACTTTTAAAATGAGTAAAATTTCAAATCAATTCAAATAATCATGAAAATATAAATTTGTAGAATTATATATTTCCCCAAAAGTAGAAAGTAGCAATCATATGAATTACAATTATTACAAGTAATCAGTATTTGAGATTCATTAAAATTACTTCATAATTTCTTTATAAATACTTGGTGTTAAAAAATAAAGTGGAGAAGGTACATTTGATGTATACTAAAAAATGAGGTATGCATCAAAAAACGTTACGATTATTTTAAATTTTGATTAAATTTAATTATTTTAAATAGATTGATTTTAATTAATGAATTAAATTAATGATTTACAATGTACTACAAATTGATGGAAAAGAACCATTGATCAATATTATATTTCTCTCTCCCAAAACCACTAAATAAATAATTCTATAAATACATAGATCACACTACTATCATTTACAAATCTCGATAAAAGTTTTAAGTTACATCAGTTTGATACACAATTTCACATACATAAAAAAATGAAATATGTCTTAATGTTATCCTCATGAATAAGTAGTGACTCAGAGAGTTCAGGTGAATAAGGCTTTATTAACATGAGTAAACTTCCATATTTTCTAGGTCATAGAAGTCAGAAATCTCGTCTTTCTTCAACAGTTGGGAAAAAATATGCAATTATTAATATATATCATGGTTACAGATATCATTAACATGTAAGTAATTATAAAACAAAGCATTAATACAATTGGTCAAGAAATTAGACAGTTAAGTACTTTGAATGTTAACTAAATTGTACAGCACACAATATTTCAAGTCAATTAAAAATGTTAGTAAAAAAAGCATAACAGGTGTTAATCACTATAAAGAAACTATAATAGTCTTCGTAATTAATCTTCAAAATGATGAGAAAAGACCAGTCACTAAATAATAGACAGTCATATTTTTTTTCAGAACAATCTTAAGAAAGTTTAAGAATAATAACACTGTTCTGCAAGAAAATCGTTAACGACACCATTCCTGCAAATTAATAAGTAAAATAACCTCTTGAATCTGAATATGACCCTCATTTTACCCCAATGTTTTTCTCCGGACGTTCTGCAGCCTGTTTTTTTTTAAATCATTATTCGGCAACTTTTTGGCATTAAATGTGATTTGGAGGGAAGGTTTTATTTTACCTGTTAAGTGACTATTCAATGGGGCTACAAAAAGGTTAAAATTTTTAAAACATGAACATTTGTAGCATATAGGGGAGGATTTAACTCCTTAATTTTTTTTTTTTTTAAAATTAAAGTTATCGGTTTTGTTAGATTTTTTCACAATTGATTTCTTACTTTCTACATATTCCAGATTTCAACAACAATTAATCTTTTTCCATACTTTTAACAGTGGTAATGTAGAAATTTTTCATTTGGTTGTGAGACATTTTTATTATAAACAATGATTTGATATTCATTTCGTTAAATATGATTTGTTTATAGCATCACACTACGAAATAACACAAGAGCAATTGGCGATTGACCTCATAATTTTGAGCAACTGTCAAGCAACGAGGGCAACGCCTGAGCTGGTATCCCCACTCTCCAAATTTTCACATTATGCCAATGTGAGGATTCTAAACCTTGCCAGATTTAGTATGTATCAGCCCCTATAAATGGTGGATCTTCAGTGCCATCAAGACTCAACTAAAGGAACATCGGCAATGATTTCTCGACCATGATTCCTCGGCTACTTCAGTTCATTAGAAGACGCTGAAACTATTTTAAATGCTCTGCACAAACAGTTTATGTTTAAGCAGTTATTTCTCATAAACATTACTATATAAGTACCGAATACTGCCAATATTAATTTTTGCAAAAAAAGTAACAATTTCTCACAGAATTTAAAAAAAAGTTTAGTGAAATTATATGTGTTGATTGTAATTTAAACATCCTGTATAACATTGCTTCAAAAACTTGCAATCGCTTGCATATTGATAAAGAATCCATCACTATAAAAACAGAAAAGGAAATTAGTTCATCAAAAAAGGCAATTGAGCTATACGACCTTTTCAAACTGAAACAAAATGGTAAGAAATGTTGCAGCACATACTAACAGGATAGCCGGCTCTTACCACCTATTGAGCGGACTATTGGCCTATTTTGCATCTGTTAAATCGCCTTTTGTAAGTAATAATAACATAGCAATTATATTGAGGGTTTTTTAATATGAGGTTCATAGAGTATATGCAAAATTTGTACAAGAACGCATGTTTAGTACTTCAACCAGTTCTAAAAAAACTCAGACGAAGGAATGTTATGATTGGAGTCTGTTCAACTATGAATAATGTAAATTCTTGATTGAACACAAAAATGAATGTTATTATGGAGAAAATGTTCTTGAAATTATCAAAATTTGTAATAATTTAGATGCTTCATAATGGATTAAATTGTAAGCAAATGATTTATTTGATTTAACTATAAGATAATCCCAGGAATAATTTAAATAAAAAAAAAAAAAGCCAGAATTATAAAATATATAACATCTTTGCAAAGAATAGCAACATTTCATAAAATCATGGAAATTACTAACACATTTAAAATAGAAGTAGACCAAGATTTGCTGTATGAAGAATATATCAACTTAAAACGATTTTTAGCAAATGTAACGAATATTAAAAACCAACCATGTGATCCAAGATGGGTCTTAATCAGGAGTACTCAACTTTTTTTACTGCTGGGCCACAACATGAGGATAATGAGGGTGGAGGGCACTATAAGTTCATAGCAGCACTGGATCACAATATTAAAACTCATCTGTTTTGCTTTTATATTCTAATACTATATATTAAAATTTCTATCAAGCACACACACAAAATATTTACTCTTAAGTATCTTTTACTGAGTTATAAGTTAGATTTGATTTTAATTCATCCATGACCAAATCCTTTGTTTACATCCTACTGTCAAAAAAAAAGCATATAGATAGCAAAATTGATAGATTTGATTGCTTGATTGATAGAATTTCCTGCTAAATTTTCAGTACATTGTTCTTAAATAATTAAATTCCTTTGTGTAATAGGCCATGACAGGGCCGTAGGTTGAGTATCACTGGTCTAAATGAGATCAGCCACAATTTTTAAAAGTATATCAATATATTCTCTCTATTTCAAATGTAACATCTGAAAGAATTTTGAGTCCAATGAAAAACACTTGGCCTTAAGAAAAAATCCATTGGTTCAGTATATTTGAAGAATAAACAAATAAAAGAATTTTGTTATGAATTAGTTGAAATTTCATTTTTAGAAAGTTTAGAAATTCTTAGTAAAGTGCACACAAGTAATAAGTTTTGAATCATGCTTAGAATAAATAATATAAATAAAAAATAAATAACTAAATTATTTTTACTAAACACATTTTATTAATAGTCAAAATGAAACTTTATAAAAATAAGTCGAATTGCTTTTTGCCAAAACATTTTCTAACCAAAAATTGCTTTTCATTTTTGTACCACAAAGTTTAATTTAAAATTTAGCAATAAGTAATGTGTTTCACCATGTAACAACCCTCCATTATTTTATAGTCTCTGGTGGAATTATGTTTTAGTCCTGAACTTGCAACTACTAAATAAGTAGCATCTCAATCCAAAAGATCTATTATTTCAGAAGCAATGAGATCTCTTGAAAATCATTAAACAAAAGTAGTAAAATACAAGCCAAAATTTTTTGCTGAAATTCCCATAAAAAAGCTGTTTTAAAATAATTCAAGAAAATGAGGGACAATTTCATCATTGTTTTTAACAAAAAATATTTCTCCTCATGTACTAGCTCCATTCAGGTTTTTATTTAGTGTTACTGCATTTATCCAATATATCAACGGTTTTAAACGTAAAAAACACCGAGATTAAAGCAATTTCAATAGTCCATGATTTTAAAAATCAGATGTAACTTAAAATAATAAATTTTTCTGAATATTTTACAATAACATTTCAACCATTCCCCCCCCCCCAATGGGGCTGCACATTGGTATTTTTAACCCTTGCAGATCAAGTACATTCCCCAGGAGCTGGTATCACTTTTTAGCGTGGCACCATATAGGCGATACCAATAAATGCAAGTAAACATTTCAACCATGAACTTAACTATCAAAAGTTTCATACAACTATATTTATTTCATAATTCATAGCATCAGCAAAATGTTCTGCAAATTTCAAATGAACTTTCTACAGTTGCAATGAATATCTAAGAAAAGTATGAAGTGCACAAGAAAATTCACTTCCAATTTTGAATTGCTTTTAAAAGACAGAAGAAATATATCACGATATTTTACTTGTGTTATATATATAGTTGCTCAGTGAACAAAACTCAACTTTCTCAGTCATCGTAACATTTCAAGTTAATAAAGAAAATATTTCAGAATATGAATATGTACTTAACCTACTTGTTTTTCTCGTTCTGCTGGTTGTTTATGATCAAAATCAATAGCCATTTTAGCATTAGGATCAGGTTTCTCTTTAACTTTTTCCATTATAAATTCATGGATACGTATAATTCCTTCGATACTTCCAGTAATTAAGCATACTCTTTCTGTAGTTCCTAGAAAGATAAGTGGAATTAAACAATATCATATAACATAAATTTATAACCGCTACAAGACCTAAAAGAATTTTTTTAAATGCATCAGAATAGAAACAAGCTTTGATTCAAAATAATCTATGAGATCTGTATGAGAAGAAGCTTTTAATAATGATGTACACTAAGGAAAAAATGTCTGAAAAATGTATGCATGTTGTATTTGGACATTTAATACCTGAATTTCTCAGAAGAAGAGTCAAATTTTATATTCACCTTTGTTTCATATAAATTATTTAAAATAATGGCAATAAACAGCAATGATTATAATGCATCAATACATTAGTTGAAGAACAATGACCAAATAAGTTCACAAATGAAAACAAAAGACCCAAAGTTTAGTTATATCTAAATGGCAATATTTAGAGCAAGATAAGTAAGAAACCAGTTATTTCAGTAGCGACAACTGTAAGAACACTCAAAAACATATTCCTCATTTTAGGATTTGTACCAATTTAGATTAATACAGAATTTTCGAGAATGGTAGTGCTAACTGTAAATCAGAATTTTTCTATAATGGTAGAATTTGAAAAAAAATTTATGTCCTCCTTAACACACACACTGCTTTTAATACTTCTTTTAAATAATAATGTGGAGCAAATGTTACACAGTGTTATTTATAATAAACCTTATAAATCTGAGCAAAAACTAGAAGATGAATTCGAAATTTATGCTTATATTTTGCTCTTGAAATTTCACTCCAAATTTAATATTCATAAGATCTTTTATATTTAACATCTTTCAGTTGATTGAAAACTATAAATTCGCGATCATATGATGCTACTATTCGATACTAACTACTATTCTAAAAATTATGTAATTTACAGCCCATTTCTCATTAATTCTTCTCATTCAACAATACTTCAATAATACATTAAAATCAATAAGTCACAGGGATTAACAGTGTAACTTGTAGTCATCAATTAAGTCAACATACAAATACATAAAAAGATCAATGAAAAATTAAATATACTTGTTTTTCTATTTTACACTAGCTTCTCCATCATGACTTTTCCAATATGAAACAAAAGTTTGATCATAAAAAAGTTGAATATTTCCCACTCTAAACAGACGTATGTGGGCAGTAATTTTCTTTATATTTGGAAAAGAAATATTAAATTTAAGCTTACATGAGCTTTAATCTTTAAATATATATAAATAAATTTGAAAATTCGTCCGTGACAAGAACATTTAATTAGCACTGCCAGAAAACTTATTCTACAACTGAGATATATGAATAGTAAAAAAAAATTGCTTCATTAGTGATTAAAAACTGTTGTGAGCTCAGATTTTGCATTTATTCTTCTCAATTATCCTATTTAATTTTTAAAAAACGAAGAACAAAAATACTGATTTAAAATATTTTATTAAACATATTACTATAATTAAGAAATTACATATTTTGCATTTGATTTTAATAGAGCAAGCAGTGTATTATTTTAAACTAATGATACAACGATATAGCAATAATACTGTTTGATTATAGCATAGATTTTACAGCACTTTATATAAAACTGAGTATAAAAGAATTACGGATTAAAAATTATGAAATATTTTGGAGTATCAATAGAACATATTTAAATCTTTCTAATGATCATTTTTATGAACATTACAGGGATATAAAAACTCAAATAAAAAAATTTACTATATAATTACATTGAAAATATAAGCCTAAGAATGTAGATGCTTATATTTTGTATTTGTTTTCTGTCATATTTTTGGCATCTAACAGAAGTTTGACAGCCTAGAAATAATTTTTATTAACAATAATTTACTACTTTTGGAGAGGAAACTACTTTCCAAAAATCAAGTCATGTTTTTGATTACCCATGTTAAAAATAAATAAAATTCATCAATATTTTTTCAACACCTGTTCCTCATCTATTATTAGTAAAATGAATAAAAAATTGATGATTTGAGTAGTTAAATTCTTTTCAGAAGCTCTTGTTATAAAGAATTAAAATAAATGACGACGATTGGACGTTACCATGAGATTGAGAAAAACTGCTAAAAATTTGTAATATACTTCAGCTATCAGTTAAATTATTATAACATATTTTGTATTTGTATACATATTACCAGAGGACACAAAGTCCCAATCTTAAAAACATCAGTCTTGAAACAATTTATCTATCAATTTAGATATCAAAGAATGTACTACTATATCTTGATGGATTTATTATATCGTGAGTGAGTGAATATTAATGTCGCACTATTCAGTTACTCGGAGGCTTTTGGAGACTGACCTCATAGTTTTGAACCATGGTCAAATGACGAGGACAACACTTGAGCTAGCACCCCCCCCCCAATTCTTCTCCCCTTCAAAGAGATTTCCCTCACCCCTGAAACTCAAAAAAGTTGCCATTTAATATGTATTTCTATACATCACAAGATTAATATAAACACGCGAATATGTAAAATTCGCATTAAATTTAAATATTCACAGTGGGCTACAACAAAGTAAATCTTGAAACAAGGACAGACAATCGCTGCACCCACCTGATGAACCGTTCCGGTCAAAAAAATTAACAGCAACGCCCTCGATTCGTATCTGTCTAAATTAATGTCTGAAAAAATGACGCTGTAACGTTTTCCGGCCTCGAAGTTGCAAAATCGGGTTTTCTTTTACAGATAGCATTAAGTCGTTCATATCCACACGTGCACCCCTAAAATATTGTGATCCTTTCATCTGACATCGCACCGACAACCGATGGCCGTGAAAAAGCACCCACCTGTAAGCCGAACTTCGAGTGAAATTCGAGGTGCAAGAAGGGACCGCCCCCACCCCAAGAGAGTGGAGAGGGCAGTCCGCTTGAAACACTCGACAAGAAACTGTGTTTTGCCTTCTTCCTTCACCAAACAAATGTTCAGTTGTATTGAAATATTCAATTGATTGAATAACTTGTACCTAAATGTATATATTGTAATTTATATATATAATATAATAATAATAGAGAGAGAGCTGTAGACACATAATAAATCAATAATTTAATTTTTAAGTGTCACGCTACTCCTCAATTTTTCCAAATTGTCACAACGCTTTGGTGCAATCAGAAAAATTATGCTTAGTTTCATCCAAGTTTCATTATCTCAAACGTTAAGCTCTCTGCACTAAAGTGATAAAACTAAGATAAGTCATTTTTATTCTCTCGATCCCATTCACTTTACTCAATTTTTACTTGGATCCTCATTAATGAAAATGGTAATTTCAAATCCGTGTACAAATACATCCTGCAATATCAATATCATTTCTTAACTTCAAAATTAATAAAATTTCAAAACTTACCTGGATAAAAATCCGTTGCTTTTGACATTTTAACTCTAGCTCCAGCCTCTTTTTGTAACTGTGCAATTGTTTCTCCCCCCTTGCCAATAATAGCTCCTGCAGCAACAGAAGGGACCAATATTTTGAAGTGATAAGTTCCATTTGCTATTAATAAATTAATCATGAAAAATGTAAATATAAAAGTTAAAAAAATTTTACATCATAAAGTTATCAAAATAAAATGACTGAATTAAAATACATATTTTGAAAAGAAATACAAGTCATGAGTGCGGTTAAATATGCATTCTGAATATTTAAAGCTGAAGAAAGGAAATATAAAAAGTTATTAAACAGATAAAAAAATAAAGGATGTGAACCAAGATGAATTTATATGAAAATGGAGCAAATAATTTTGCAAAATAAGCAACACTTCATACCAAACCTTTTTTCACATCTTTACACATACGCAATTTTACTAAAATACACACAGTAAATTACATGATTTCACTGCCTCCATAGCCCTTAATGTTCATGAACACAAGAAATCAGTAGTTACACAACTATAAATAACAAAATGGCTAAAAAAAAATTTGTATGTTTAACACTGTTGAGGTTTATTCTCAATGTTTAATTGGCATTCAAACTAACATTTCTTTTTTTACTTCGATGTATACGCAATTGTGGTTACAAATGCAATTTAAAATTGGCAGATCCAATTGTTGTATATATAAATAACACATATCACTACAACATATACTAATTCATTATTAGTTTTCCCAAAAATGAATAAATAATTAAATTACAATTTGTAAAAATTAAAAAGGTGTACAAAAAATTTAATTGCTAATCAAAAACTTTTTACAAAGTAAGCCTAAAAATTATCAATTTTAAAATTGTTTTAGCGTAAGAAAATGTATAAAATACTTCATAGTAAACTATAAAATAACGGTAGTACTATAAAATACCGAATTAGTATTAGTATCTTATATATATAGCATTTTGATATATGAGCTCATTTTGTTTATAGACATCAGATGAGGTTTGAGTAGTCAGTTGAGTTTTCACATAATGACTAATTTAGACAAAATTTTAAGAGATAGCTAAATATGCAGATGTAAGAAGTAATGAAAACTGAGTTATCAGATATTTGAAAATTTTATTTTGAAAGTAAACAGTATATTCTGTCCATATTTTTGCATTCATAAATTTATCAAAGAAAAGAGAGAAGTATGCATTTAAAAAAGTATTTTCTGTTTAAAATTAAATTATTGCGCACTTTAGTGTAGTTTTTTTATTCTTGCATAAAAATTTCTGCATTTCTATTATTATACACAGTATGTACTCTCCTAACATCTGCACTGCATGACAACTTGGAGATATAGTTCTATTTAATATGCAGCAACTTCCATTATTCCGTATGGTAGTCTTTTGGGTATTCACGACTCAAATTCACAATCCTAAATTAAAGGATCCCCTTTAAAAAAAAGACTTAAGCTACGCTCCACTTTCTCATTTAATACAGATTAGAAATATTTTTCACTTACATTATATATATAACTCTTAATATCAAAGGATCTTGCAAAAGGAACTTTTGGACGCACACACACACAATACATTTTAAACAATTTAAAAATGACACGAACATCTCATTATACTTAACTCTGGTGCAACAGAAAATAAGAGCCAAGGCCTACTATGCCCCTCTCAGTATACGTGACCTTGGACCCTGAGGTGCATGAGCAGATGTTCCAGTCAGGCAGTTAGTCTGACGCGAAACTCCCCAGTGTTAAGTTCCCAAGCAAGCTTGGTACTCATTTATCGACCCACTAAAGGAATGAAAGGCTGAGTCGAACTTGCCCAGCCCGGATGTGGCATGGAAGCACGATGCATTACCTCTTAGCAACTGGGCTTCCATTTAACTTATATATACCTTAAAATACGGCACATAACGTTCACTTTTAACACAAAAAATAAGGTCGAAATTTGCAAGTACGCGATATACGCCGGATATAAAAATGAGAGATTTAAATATAAAAAAAGATGAGTATAAAAAAAATTTAGACTTCCATATAAATCGAAATACTGTTTCTTTAAAAGAAATGACATTCCTTAAGAACTTAAAGGTTTTTGTTCCAGAAGTATACTATTTTTTTCCTAAAATTTCGAATGATACCTCGAATAAATTATTTCAAAATTTTAAAGAATTACGCACGTACATTTAAGGATCCCTTGTTAAAAAAAGAGGGTGCGCGTTATACGGCGAATATACCTAAAAATTAAAAATTGCTGCTTGAAAGTATAAACCAAAGACTCATCAAATTATTGCAATTTCAAATCTTTCAGAAAAATGAAGTTCTTGAAAAAAACTTCTTATTGTTATTTCTAATGCCACCTGACTGATGTAGTCAGATCGAGGCCCATGAAATTCATAATGGCATCGGGCTATATTTGTACGCCTGTCGTTAGCCGTAGCTTTGAGCATCATGTATGTGACAGTACGATTTGGCTCAGTTCCACCACAATTTTGACGGAGAACACCCTGGGAGTGGTCAGAGCCTCCCACCTGTCTTCCCTCCCCCCAACCTCACGAGAGGACTTGCGGCTCGACGGCTATTTAAGGTATCCCCATGCCGCTAAGGCACTATACATTTACAAATATCCATGCCTCCTCCGGGATTCGAACCCAGGCCCTACGGCATAGCAGTCAGCGTCGCTAACCACTATACCGGATGGGCGACTTAAAAAAAATTGAATATACTTTCCCGCTTCGCCGACGTAAGCGATAAAGTTGCCAAAAATGATACAGCCGATGCTAAACTGAATATTTCTGCTGGTAACCTTTTACCATCACATTTTCAAAACAAGAGACGCGGTCTTTTCTTATCAGTAACATCTTTTCATAATACATCAAAAACAGATGAAAAACCATTGCGAAGCAACATTTAAAACATTTTTTATGTGTATATTGTGTGTTGTTGCCAATAAAGCCTGCATGGCGAGATTTGCGTCGGGGAAACGGAAAAGTACCAAACTTAATTTCATCAATCTTTTCTTTTTTAAACCGAGGTTTAATTGGACACAATCTCATTTGCTCATTTTTTAACGAAAGTTAAACATTTTAAAAAATTAATATTTCGTTCTAATATAAGATAATCCGATTTTCAAAAATACAAGACTTTATTAATCCGTTTGCCCCAAAATCGCCAAGATTGCTTGATTATGTAATTCATTAATTTTTATTCCCCCCCCCCGACATATAAGATTTTTTTTCTCCCTCAATTAATTTCCATCTGATTTAATCAACTGATACTTGAAATATTTCTATATACTCTACGTAATAGAAAATGTACTGATATTTCATGCTGTATTGAACAAAAAAACCAAAACTTCCTAGCAGCATTTTCTATTCAGTTCAGTTTGCCTTGTTTCTTAAAAATCTAAAATAAGTAATGGAACAATTTCAAACACAATATATTCTATGAAAAAATACAATTTTTGTTAAAAGGGCTAGCTAGACGGTAAAAAGAAAAAACAAGATATCAATCATTGGCATGGCCAAGTAATTTTAGCGCGTTGTTTTTTAACATGTTGTATTTTACAATAATGCAACTAATGAACTTTTTACTAACAGAATGTAGTGTGTACTGTACTAAAAGGTACGACAAAATATGGAACGAAGACAAAATTTACGTCCTAATAGAGCTTTTGTTCTACTACGTGAAAAACGCGCTAAAAAATGCAAGTTAATTTCTCACTTGAATAATAATTCGATTTACATTGCAAACACATTAATAGTTAATAAAAAATGTCCAATAGCGTATTAAAGGGTTTATGAAATAATACATCACTTCACCACAAGCAGTGCTTTTGATGCATAAAATAGAAGGAATTGAAAAGGATGCTAGAACAATTGGAACTGTTTAAAATATTAAATATTCTAGGGTTGTTTATATTTGTACGTGAACCCGGGCCATCCTCCTTCAAATAAATAACTAAAAATGTGCGATTCCATTACCAAAGTTACAAATTTTTCAAGCAGTTTTTTAATTCCCACTATTATAGTTCACTCTCTCCCTATATATATCTTGTTCACAAATTTTCAATCGTTAATAAAATACCTTTTATTCTCATCCACTCAAGTTCAAATACACTTTTTAAACTTGTAGTGGATGGCACTTGTGATGTTAATACAGTTTTTTCAAATATTAATTCTATTTAATTAATGAATAAATAGTAACAAACAAAAATAATAGTCCAACACCATATATAAAAAGGAAAATCACTCGTTTTGTCCCTGTAGAGCAATGGCTAGCGCGTTGAACTTTTAATCCAAAGGTCGTTGGGTTCGAACCCCACCTGGGATAGCCTAATTTCAGAGAACGTGATTTCTTTTTAACATACTATTTTATTGGAATAATTAAATTTAATTAATGAATAAATAGTAGCAAACAAAAATGTATAATAGTCTAACACTATATATGGAAAGGAAAATCGCTTTCTATTTTGCCTCTTAATATTGATTCTGTTATATGTGTATACATATTTATATTAATTGAAATTATTGAATAAAAAGTGACTAAAATAAAAATTTTCTTTGTTGACCTAAGTAGGAATTGACTTAAAATTTTTTTTAAAAATTAGTTGTTTATTCTAATGCTGAAAAACAATATATAATGACGTGAAAGATTTCAAGAGATGAATGCAGAAAACCATCGCCAGAATTGTAGCCAAGGTTACCACAAATGGTCAAATGATGTTTTTAGACAAAAAACATTCGCAATAAAGTAATTAGCTGTAATCACCTATCTAAAATGCAAAGGTGGTTGTGATTGATAATAAAAAATATTAAGAAGGAAAAAAAAAAACAATTCATCGTTAAACCACAGATTTTTTTTTTTTTTTTTTGGTGATTTATGCATTGTGTTTCAGAATTCATTGATTGAGTCTCATATGCCATTGTTGCGAGTTCTGTTGAATACATCAGAGGTTTCGTGTGTGACAGGAACAGTTTGCGACTCCATACTACCAGATTATAATGTTAAGACAACACAAAAAATTCGGATTGTAGAGAATTACTTTCGTAACGAGCGAAATTATTTATTGTACGAATCAGTTGGCCAACGCGTTTATCCTGTGACTCTACGATCTTCGAGCCTTGACAAGCCAAAGGTACTTTTCTGAACTAAGTTAATAAACATCATTTTGAGCATAAAACATCGCTGCTGTGCCTGTGTTAGAGATGATCACACTCCGCACATGCAATGAATTCAAATATTACTTTCTTGTTTCCTTTTGTATATTTCAGGACAGCAAATAAGACTAACATTTTTCTTTGGGCCCAATTTGTGAAGAACTGTCAACAAATATGTTTCGCAATCACAATCCCCCCCCTTAATTTTTGGAAACTAGATAACAGCACAACTGAAATATATATATAGTATCATAAAAAATGAAAAAAATACACAGTATAAAAAAATTATACCACTAGCAAAGCTAGAAGATAACCAAACAAACAAGATGAACAAACCAGATTTCAAGAAACATAACTATAAAAAATGATGGAAAAGTATATTGTACAAGAATTAAATAAGCGTATGTATAGCAGGAAACAGAGTTAGAACTTTAAAATGTAAGAAACCAGAAGAGTCAATGGACTAAAATGGAGACCTATTATGATTTCTAAAGCTGTTGCTGAATTAGGACCAGTAAAATTAGGGTTAAATATATTTTACGGATCCAACCTTCCCCGTACAGCAGAAATTTTCGCCATAATAGCAAAACAAAACCATATTGTAAAGTTAGGTCTAAAACCAACCACGTGAATTTGCAACCGACAAAAAAATAAAAAATAAAATTAATATAAAATATGAAAGGAAATGATTCTTAAAAAGATGCAAATAAAAAATAATTTTGAATAGGAAAACTATATATATATATATTTCTATTATATATATATACGAAAGAAACTCAAAATCGTACAGGAAAAGTTTCTTCTACATTCTATGCAGCAAATTTAATTCTTGATGGAAGGAATTAATAGTATTGGGTTACTGGATTTTAAATAATTTTACAGCACTTGAATATTTTACAGATCTTAATCCTGAATCAGCGGTAATTCCTGTTTTAGGTTTTTTTCCCTCCATAATTATAAGATGTAACGGACTGTCTCGCGAGGTTTTCCTCCTAGAACTAACATGAGTTTTGTGCTTTATTGAAGGTTTAACTGCCATCTTTTTTACAGAGAGGTCAAATGACGTGGACGACATCCGAGCTGGAACCCCTCCCCCGCCGAACTTTCTCACCACGCCAAAGGGAGGACTTTGAACCTTGACAGATTTAACGCACAGCTGCCCTTCTGCACAGCAAGTCTTCAGTGGCACTAAGACTTGGACTCTTGACATGCCGGTCACGAGTTCGTGTCCATAACCACTAGACTACCGAGGTCCACAATTATTGACCTAGACAATATTCCTAGGCGTTTACTTAATCATATATTGAGGCAATCTGAGCAGGTTTCAGATGAAATCGGATCGAATTCACGTGTACATTTTGAGAATCATTATCAGATTATTTAGAAGAGTATAGTATTGTCAAGCCGTCACATCTCGTTTGATGTTTACTGTATTAGTCCGTTATAATTACTCATAATTGTGTGCTGAAGTTGATCCTCCCTCATAATTTGAGTTAGAAAACTAATTAATAGTTTAATAGATTATTTGAGTTTGTGGTTCGTTTTGATGTATTGTATGACTCTACTACTCCTATTTTCATATCCGGATTCGGGTCACGACCTCATATGTACAGAACCCCGGAATGGCTAGTTTTCATTATCAGATGTCACCAGCGACGTCTTAAGACTGAGGCCCTGGGCCCCTATGAAATAGTAGGCCCTACCTGAGATCGCCCTACAGTATATAGCATGCATTGTCAAATACTCGTTCAAACGGCAATTTGAAACAAATAAATACGTACGACTCACAATCTCAAAAAAATTGCACAAACCAGCTCAACCGAAAGCCGAATATCGACTAAATGAACTGAATGATTGTGTTTAGGGTATTACGCCTAGGCCTAGACATGGGCAACGATCTTTCCATAAAAATACAGTTTTACAACTTAAGCCAGTTGACATGCAGTTTGAAATACCCTGTTTTTTTGCAGAATATGTTCGGGAATAATATTTGACCATTAAAATTATCAGGATCATTATCTTATTAAGACAGAGTCAAGAACAAAACGAGGCCCAGTTAGCCCATGTCTTAAGATGTCCCTGGTCAAGTAACCAGGATGGCACCTGAGCTGGCACTCCCCTTTTCAAACTTCCAATACCACGCCAATCCAAGGATTTTGAGCCTCAACAGACTTAACATGCATCAGCCCTTTTTACCTGACAGGTCTTTAGCGGCACCGGGACTCGAACCCATGAATGGACAGAAACAACGCTGGCCACGGGTTAAAGAACTTGACCATTCAGCTACGTTATTTGCTTTAAAATCAGCTTATCAGAATCATTTTTTTTTTATTATAAGAAATAGCTTTAGTACCATAGTTCATGAATACATGCTAAAAAGGCTTAATTTGACATCTGCTTTCAAAGTGAATCTTCTAATTGTCAAAAATTAAAGACTTAGCATCCTTGCTATATTGCCTGAAATCACAAGAACTCATTCGACGTGTATGAAAAATTACGAAACAATGAAATAAATGTAATAAAGACAGATCATTTGACTTCTATTGTTTATTAATTGTAAAAAAAAATACAAGTCTTGGCAGATCTCGGATTTAATATATAATTGAAAACAATCTTGTCACAGCGGTCGATTGCTTGAATCCTGATGTCTCTAGTTGAATGAGTGAGAACTATATTAACGTCGCACTTTTAAGTAACACGGGGGCTTCTAATTTTGAGCCTGGGTCAAGTGACGAGGACGACACCTGAACTGGTACTCCCTCAGCAAACTACCACACCACGCCAACGAGAGGAATTTAAGCTCGACAGATTAAATGTGCACCAATCCTCTCAACACGGAAGGTCTTCAGTTGCACCAGGACTCGAACCCACGACACGCAGCGTGCCGGTTTCGAGTTCGTGACCACAACCACCAGGCTACCGCAACCAGCCTGATGTATCTAGAGCCACAAAAGGTGAGCTGAAGAAACAAAGAAATAACAAAATCCGAAGAAAGAATGAGATGTTTTCTGAAAATTAGTGCAATAAATATCTTAAGAATAATAATGTCTGAAAACAGACAGACTTATTGTTTTTTTTTTATTTGCCAATTCAGTTTATCAAATCTTAATAAACAAGCAATATAAAAAAGACTTAAGTCAATTCTTACTTAGGTCAACAAAGAAAAATTTTATTTCAATAATTTTTATTAAATAATTACAATATAAATATGTATATACATATGACAGAATCGCTATATTAAGTGGCAAAATAGAAAGCGATTTTCCTTTCTATATATGGCGTTGAACTATTATTTTTGTTTGCTACTATTTATTCATTAATTAACTGATGAATTAAGTGTCATACACTACAAGTTTTAAATGTATTTGAACTTGAATGGATGAATAGAAAGTATTTTATTAATTATTGAAAATTTGAACGATATATATATATGTATTGGGAGATTGTGAACTAATAGTAGGAATTTAAAAATAATTTTTTTCCCTTTTAATTTTGTATGTTGGGGCCAAATGTTGAAATCGTAATTTGATGTGACGCAATGAGATAAGCCAAAATAAAGTAAAGTGTCATTAAATAACGAATTGTATCATTCACCAATAAATAAAAAATGTATGATCTAAGGATTCTAATCCGGAGAAATCTTGTTAAATTTTCAGACGTGTACACGTATTCTCATTTTGGATGGGGAAAAAATCTAAGATAAAATAAGATAAGATAACGATACAGACAAAAATGTGCTTCGTTTGCCTGCATAACATTATGGAGTCATTCACTACAAATCTTAACTCAAGCAATGAACTGTAATAATATGCTCTGACGCGCATTTATGAACAGTAACTGCAACTCTTAATGAAGCTAAGTATCATTTTTGGTCAAACAACTTTAAAACAAACGCATACTTTTTGCAAAATCTGGATCAATTAAAATTTTATCCATGAAAAATTTGAAGACTCCCAATTGCAGAAATCGCTGGAATGTTAAATAAAAGATAGCAAACAAATGTGTGAAATTCAGCCTGTTCAATAAATACATTAAAAATCGTATAGAAAATATCCCTTAATATATATTTTTTTTCCTTCCCCAACGAATTGTACCAGGTGATACAACATATTGAAAATAAGATCACGCTAAAAGAAATTTACAAGTTGTTTCAAAACAAAGTTATAAGAATAAAAGTTTGCCCAAAACAATTCGCCTTTTATTTAAATTTCACTACAAGTCAACATTTCAAACCAAAATTTTCTCCGCATATAAACGGAACTGCAACGCAAAATAACCTACTACTTGTCAAAAGAAACTTAATTCGAAAACTTAATTTTGCTAATGTGCGGGTTGCTGCGTCTTGGTTGTCTCGACTCACCTATCCTCTGAATGAAATTCAGCATACCAACCACAAAAGCCGAAACAAATGGATTATTTTATGTCAAATTATTCAGACATTATTTCGTAATGATAATTTTTTCTCACATTGAAACACTTATATAACTCCGAAAAATGCATATTTTAAAAATTTCAACATGCTTCTACAGGATATACCAGATTAAAATCAATCTGCTGTTGCTAATCTTTTTTTTAACTGTCACTTGGGCTAGATCGGATCCATGAGTCCAAGACAAGGAGTCAAATTCTTCCTGTCCGAAACAGGAAAGATGTTTAGGGGAGGAACATGCTCCACAGATGGGAAACATTTATTCCTCTGATCACACAAATTTTAGGGACCACTTAGGAGTCTTGACATTGCACTTTGCAAGACACAATCACCCTCAAAAACAATAGCACCACACGATCGTTCGTCATGTACCAGTCGGATATCAACGGAACCGGATGAAAAGGCCAAGAAGGGTCACAGCAGATGTGATTTTTGAGCAGGATTCTAAAAGGATAAAGCGGGTTTAAGTAAAAACTACTGAAAGCCAAGGTCTTAGCCACTTCGTTCCGTTGATGCCAATATGCAAGGGGATGTATTACAACTGTATATTATGGTAAAAAGAAAGTTCTTGCAATAAGATTATAGAGTAGAAATTCTCCCCCCCCCCCAATACGTAAACAGTTTTTTTCCCGTGATGGATGAAATTGCGGTGATCAGTCAAAATTCAGAAATATCTATAGGTGGTGCAGGAAGACTTAAGAGCCCTTCAATTGCAATTAGCTCCGGCCGAAAAACACAGCAGTTTTATAAAATTTCTATTGAACAGTAAAGCTGGCAGAAGATACGTTGATAAAGATACCAGTATCACAGTAATTATGCTCCTTTTTACTGCCATCGGTAGATTTGAAGGACATTAGAGGGAATATATTATTTGAATGTTTCTAAATCAACTTGAAGATATTCCAGTCTTGTATTCTATCTGCTGGTGAAATAGACATCTGCAAATTAAAATGTATACTCTACGGATCCCTTCCTGGTGTTACGAACTGGTGTAAAATTAGTGTCATTCAACATCAAAAAATATCAATGAAACCTATTAGTTTTAGCAGAGAAATGGGGTTGTCTCTCTAACATTCGATTGTTCAATTATGTGAGTACCGTTACTGTAGAGTTTATTAAAGTATTTTGTTAAAACTTTCTTAGTAACTTTAATTCAGGGAAGCTATATATCATATTCATAAACCGATACACCATTTTAGATGCTATTATGAAAACTAGCAATTAAAAGAGCTGCACTCGCTCTAACTATATTAGATTTGTAGAATAACCTCTTACCCATATTCCAAAATGGCTGTTTGAAGGGGGATATAATTTTATCTGAGAGCGTTTGCTAATAGGCAATAATAGAATTTTACACTGAAGAGAATTACATTATGACCAACTCTCACCTAGAACAATATGTTCACCAGAAGACAAAACTGTAGCGCATGCGTGGCTGGTGTATATAAAGTGCCCATGCACTTTCCATCCATACGTAGTGTTTAGCTACTTAATGTGAAGAGCAACTAATGTATTGGATTTCGTTAAATGTCAGATTATTATGGCTCAGCCTGCAGGTACATCGACTTCAGAAATGGCGTGTTTGGTAGACTGCTCACGTACAGCAGTTGTGAGTACTTAGCGAAAGTAGTGTATAGATCAGAGGTTCCCAAACTTTTTTGTCCCATAGACCCCTGCTTACCTAATATTGAATTTTTACAAATTTATCGATTTAAATCGACTTTATCGATCAAATTTATTGACTTTTTGACAGCTGGTACTACTACGTTAAAAGAATTAAATTTCTAATTGTAGGGAAGTGTAGCGTTTAAAACTTAAGAAGAACATGTTAATGAATAAAATTAATACATAAAATAACTTAACAAATGCTTTTAATGGGAGAGATGAATCTGGTACTTCAATAACAAATCTCCAACATTTAATATATCAATCTAGTCAGGTTTAACCCCAAATCTCCTTTATTAGTGAGTGTCCAGTTTTTTCCTCCTGTATTTTGTTTTTGAGATTAGGAAACTCACTGAAACTCCCTCTCACTAGGTAAAGCAATTAAAAACTTTCTCATGACATTCCATAACTCGTGACAAATAACAGGCATGTCTTTTTAAAGCCCAAGTTGCTGATATCCGTTTCTAAGCTTTATTTTAAGATCTTCGTTAGGGCCTATTCTGATCACTTCCTATTGTAATATAACATTTTTTTTCGATGTGACAATATGAATTTATTGTCTACTCTGTGGTTATTACTATAAAAAAGTAATCTTAAACCTAGTTTCAAAATCTTAGTGAAGGACACTTGAATGTGCTGAACGTAAGTAATGTCCAGACAGATTGTTAGCGAAAAATTGAGAAAACTCGCGAAGTCCAATTTTTTATTTTTTTAGCTAAATTCTAGAAAGAAATGCTGAAATGGTCCTTATCTTAAAAAAATTTATGTTGTCACCTAGTAACCACATATTAACCTCACTAAATTAAGTAAATAAATAAGTTAAATTTGTAAAATTTAATTTCCACTAGATCAAATTTTTTTTTTTAAGATTAAAGTCACGATCTGGTTTAATGAGAACCACTATCATAGACTCCTATTTACACCTCATGGACCCCCTAATAATTTTTTCGCTGCCGTGGACCCCTTGCAGGTCGCCATAGACCCCTGAGGGTCTATATAGACCACTTTGGGAATCACTGGTATAGATAGTGAAATGACATGTCGCCGGCCAGCGGTTTGATGGTTACGGCACATTGATTCCAGAGAGCGGAAGCTGTTACGCTTTGTTCGAGATGACCAAAAGCGGTCAATATCAGCAGCTACATCTGTGGCAATCCAAACGGTATGTCTCATCACACAGTGCAGCGTACACAGCCACGTATAGGCCTACGCAGCCATCGCCTAAATCACATTCCTGCGCTGACTGAGCTTGCAATTTGACATGGAATATAGGCATTGGACCATAGAATGGAAGAGTGTCCTTTGGTCCAATAAACCACGTCTTCTGGCCATTTACATAGACGGGAGAGTGCGAATACGCCGAATTCGAACGGATCCCCTGGCCTACGGGCACACAGCTGGCCGGGGACAAGGCAGTGGCAGCAGTGTTATGGTGTGTACCAAGGGTCGGTAAACCGAGTCTCTTTAGATTGATGTTTGCAGCTCTTTAGACTTCTGTCTGTGTCTTATTAAAATTAACTATGTTTATTAAATTGTTCTATTTCCTTTTTTCCCCTTAACAATTATCTATTGAAAATAGTTACCTGAGAAATTTAATTAACAACTAAAGTCAGTTTTAATCAGTGTAAAGAAATTTTTTTTTCAAAACAAAATACGTTTGTATTAATGGTACGGAAATTTTTTTACGAAGTTTGAAAGTTTATAATTCTTAACGTATTTGACACTTGTTGCTCATGCACTAAGCCACAAAAATATCTTCGAGTATCCTTAGTTTTAGAAGAAATGGAAAAAAATATTACTATATATATATGTAGAAGTTTAATATTAAAAATATTATATTTTAATGACAGTCACGACCCCGTAGGTATATAAACGGTCTCTGTGCACCCCCCCCCCCAAGTAGTATTATATAAATCGCTCTCCAACACCAACATTATCGTGTTTTACTGACAACTTGGATCTTCTGTCTCAAAAGTCTTCCAACCCCTGGCGAGAGAGATGTTTTGATGGAGTATATTGGTATCCATCACCATAGAACAATTTTGACGCACTTTAAACGCAACTTAATCAGCGCATTAACAAAAAAATGTTTATGCACTAACAGAAAGTCTCGCAATGATCAAGCAATTAAACTATTTAAAATTTTTACGACAGTTACTGCTTATCCATTGTAAACACATACTCCACAACTAAAACCACACGAAACTTTTGAGATTAACAAGATTTCGATTAGAGCTTTTAAATAGAGAGAAATGTATTTTTAAAAAAATTAAATTCAAAACACTGATAAGCTAGCTTACTGATTTATTGTAAAACAGTGATTACTATGCTTATAAAATGAATACAAATGTTAATTTCCATTTTTTCAGCAATTGAGGCATTTAACATAGCTAGACAAAAATATTTGATGAGGTCTATTCAATTTCTGCCTCATTTCGTTAACTCGAAAAATATTGAGAAACATCACAAATTATGTAGCAGACAATTTTTGAACTTCTAAACGTTTATAAAATAGTGAAATTAATTTTTAAAAATATCATTATTGAGAAAAATGAAAGAGAACCCATTCAATCACTCACAGTAACATTAAACTTAAAAAAAAAAAAAAACTTAAGAGCTAATCTGAAAAATCTTAAGATCAGAACAGCTGAGGCGAGAAGTACCCCCCATACCCTAACCCCATTCAACCATTGAATTTAACTTATAACACGAAACTAATGTAGAGAACGCAAAACGATTAACAATCTGGGTGAAGTTACAATGATTTTCATTATAAATCCATTTCATTTAAAATTTAATTATAAAGTCATATATTAGAAAAATTTAAACCAAGTATGAAATGCCAAATATTTAACATTAAAAAATATATACAAATTACTCATAATACAGGACTACTTAATTTTTTATTTTCATATAAACTAAAAATAGAAAAAAGTATGCAATTAAATTTTGCATTAACAAACAAAGTATCAAAACATGAGCGATTTATGCTTTGGAACAGATTAATATATTCATTGGATCGTAGCATAAAGTACAAAAACATTAATCTTACAGATGAAACATTTAACACTAAGTACACGTTTCGGTCATAAAGTGTTTTCCATATACTTACAACGTGCAACTATTTTAATATTCATTTAATTGCATAAAAAGCAATAATTAAATAATAAATATTTTGAAAAACAATCCCCATAAAATGAGCAATTTTTGAGAAACACAAAAAAGAATGTGGTCACTCATAAATAAAATAGCATTTTACAACTCATTACCAATGCACACACACAGAGCATTTATTCCTTTAATTACTAAAAATAAAAGTAAAAAAAAGTCGGAAGCTTACAATAATTTTAAACTGGACCAATAACAATCATGCTTATTGATTCATACGATAAAATGCTTTCACAATGAACTGCATTATTCAAAATTTAAGTGTTTTAATTTAAAGGCAGAAAGTTCTTCAACTAAGAGATAAAGGAAACCATGATTTCAAGAAAGTGTTTTTCAAAGATATAGGCCCCCTCCCCTCTTCACATTGTATAATAAAGCCAAAAAATACTCTATACAGACACCCAGATAAGAGAAGCTATTATTGATGTACACATTATCAAGTTACTAAGACAATATTAACAGAGGTTTGACCAGCAAGCATCCAAATGAGTCAAAATTATATTTCGAGTATATAATCAATTTTTACAAAGCTAGGGCAAGATCAGTGTTTCCCAAAATGATCTATATCGACCCCCAGGGGTCTATGACAACTTGCAAGGGGTCCAAGTTAGCGAAAAAATAACTTGGAGGTCTATGAGGTGTAAATAGCAATCTATGATAGTGGCTCTTGTTAAACCAGATCGTGATAATTTTTAAAAAATAATTGTGGAAAGCAGATTTTACCAATTTAAATGAATTATTTACTAAATTTAATGAGGTTAATTTGCAGTTATAAGGCAACAGCATACATTTTATTAAAACAAGGTCTATTTCAGCATTTCTTTCCAGAATTAAGCTAAAGTATAATATTGGACGTCGCGAATTTTCTTAATTTCTCAATTTGTCACAGGCAATCTGTCAGGACGTGTTAACCTACGTTCAACATTTAAATGCCCTTTATTCAGATTTTGAAACTACATTTGACTATGGTAATACCACAGTAGGCAATGGATTCATATGGTCATATTGGGGGGGGGGATGTCATATTACAACAAGAACTTATTGGAATAGGCATTAACGAAGATCTTAAAGTTATGTCAATTTTGGCTTTAAAAAGACATACCTGTTATTTGTTCTGAATTATGGAATATCGTGAGAATGTTTTTAATTGCTTTTCCTAGTGGAGAAAAGTTTCAGCGAGTTTGCCAATCTCAAAAAAAAAAAAAAAAAAACACTGGCCACTATATAACAGGGGAGATTTCGGATTAAACTTGACTAGATTGATATTAAATGTTGAAATTTTTTTGTTGAAGCGCACCAGATTTATCCCTCCCGTTAAAAGCATTTTTTGTTCAGTTATTTTATGTAACAGTTATTTATATATTAATTAAATTTTAATTAATCAACATGTGTATATTAAGTTTTAAACACTATACTTCACTACAGTTAGAAATTTAATTCTTTTAAAGTAAGTAGTAGTACCAGCTGTAAAAAAGACATTTAAGTTGATAAATTTGCAAAAATTTAATATTAGGTAAGCAGAGGGTCTACCGAAAACCAAAAAACATGGCATGGGGTCTATGAGACAAAGTTTAGAGCCTCTGCCCCCCCCCCTAAATACCATATTAATTATTCACCGTCAAAATATTCCAATATATGAACAATAAATACACGTGTTCTAAAAACCTGAAGAAAAAACTAGTTTATTATTACCAGGTGATTTGCTCGCAGCACCTATGAAGTACAACAGCTGTAACAACTCTCCACTGACAAGAGAACATGAAACGTCAACAAAGTGCTAGTCGCGGCAAAGATTCATGACAGAAAGTCACCTGGTCAGATGAATTCTGTTTCAAGTGGATAACAGAAGAGTAACGTGTGTCATTTCTTCTACTGGAAGAAAAGACAGGTGGGAGAAGTACGGCGTCTTAAGCAAAATTTAGTAGCGAAAGCTTGAATCCAACCATTCACAAATAACCCCCCCGATTAAAATTTTTTTATGAATCAGATCCATCTATAACAAGGTTAACTCCCCCCCCCTCCATGGACCTCTTATGCAAGATATTCATAGGCCCTATCTATAGGTATAACACGTACATAAAATTATAAATTCAATTGAAATGTTAAAAAAAATAATAATGTAACTTAACTAATGTAATATAGGAAAATAAAAAAGTTTCTAAAGAATCTATTATATCTAAAAAAAAAAAAACACATAAAAATGCTAGGTAGAACAAACCCAGAAAATGACATTTATAAATACAACAGCATTTCATACGCTCATATACATTTAATTTCACAAATCAATTATAATTTTTGACTCTTACTAGCTCCATGATGGGCATACTTTCTTTTTGTGTACATAGCAACACAAAGCACTACTTTACAGTTGATACAAGTTTTAATATTTTTCACCTTAAGAGGATGGTAGACTTTAAAATTGGCGAAAATCGTCCAAAAATCTGAATGGTAGATTACATAATAAACCGAATCCGAAACAATGCATTCAATACGCGATTATTTGCGCAGTACGTTGGCTATCGAAAGGTTTATGTTTGACAAGACTTTTTGCACTTTTTGAGATTGTTTTAGAATTTTTGGATGCTAAAGATCCAATTTTAAGAGAAAATTTAATCAACCGGAAACCAGACAGGGCCTACTTCACAGATTTTTATCACTAAATTTAATGAGATTAAATTGTAGTTACAAGGAGACAGCCTGAATTTGATTAAAACAATCATTTTAACGTTTCTTGCTAGAGTTAAACTAAAGAAGCAAAATATTGGACGTCGTGAATTTTCTCACTTTCCAAGTTTGTCTCAGACAAAGTGCCAGGAAGATGACATTTTAACCTACATTCAACATTTAAATGCCCTCTTTTCAGATTTTAAGGATGCAGGTTTAAGGATGCTTTTACTATGGTAATACCACAGTGTGTGTGGATAATCAATCAATATCGTGACATTGAAAAAACGGATGTCATTACAAAAGGAACTGATCGGAATAAGAACTAACGAAGAATCTAATTACAGTTTAAAAATGGATATTAGAAGTTCTGGCTTCATTAAGACATATCTGTTATTTATCCCATATTATGGGGAATATCGCAAGAAAGTTTTTAATTCCTTTTTCATCCTTATATCTATTGGAATCAACGCGGTTACCAATCACGCAACAACAAAAAAAACTAGGTAAGACATTACTAACCGAGGAGATTTAAGATTAAACCAGACTACATATATATATATATATAAGTTGATGCCAAATGTTCAAAATTTGTTATTAAAGCACCAGATTCATCCATCACATTAAAAGCATTTGTTTTTAACTGACATTTTATGTAACACATAGTAAATTTTAATTTAATTAATAAATGTATTAAAATTAACGTGTTTTCTACGTTTTTCACACTACACCTCACTGCAGATAAAAAATTTCATCCTTTAATGTAAGTCGCACTATATACCAGATGTCAAATCAAGTTTGGCGTTGATGAATTTGCAAAATTTCAATATTAGGTAAGCAGGGTCTACCCGAAACCGGAAAAATGGCAAATGGGTTACGATACAAAAAAGTTTGAGAAACTCTGATTTAGACAATTATTGGGGTGATGTTGCACACCTTAATACGGTAGAATTAAATAACGATATATAAATAAAACATAAGTGCGTTTAACACATGACGTTCCAGTTATTTTTTTTTAATTAAAAATATGAACAAGAGAGACCAATATTTATCTTAAACAAGGACGTGAAAAATTTTAGCGGATAACAGCAATAAATTCTTTTGATAACAAATACAATTATCACTATTGTAATTTAATGCGAGCTTTTATAGGAAAATGAGTTATAAGATCGAACTAATTTTCTCTAAAAGTCTAACGCGCACGCGCATAAGTTTCTTCTCAGACAAAATCGCGGATCTGCCAAATTTACAAGAGCTTGAACTAAACGTGGAGCACATTTTCGGACAGAAAAATGTCTCTATTTTCAAGAAAATTTGTATTATTGTAACTCATGTTTGTTTTTAATATAGCGCTTTTAAAATTTCAAAATATTCTACAAATAATTAATTTTTCCTTTCAACATGTAACTGAATAGTTCATTTAGCATTACAGTATAGGAGAAAAAATGCGAAACACTTTTCATGAAAGAAAAAATGTATCAACTCGGATAAAACTCAGTAATATGACAAAAATAAGTAATTCTCCACAGGATAGTGAAGCCAGAATATAATGTTAATGTTGTAGTACTTTAATATCTGAAAAAATATATTCCAAATTTAGATCCTATTCTTTAACACTAGCCGAAGAGGGCCTTCAGGGATCTATTTACAGAGTAAACATCTTTTTTTTTAACAAAGACAGTAATATCCATGACGTGAAAGTTCGATTAATAATTTCACAGAACAATTAAATCGAGCAATCCCAATAATTCAGTAATAATTACAATAAACTACTCTATAATGGGTAATAATATTCTGATTCTTTAGTTCAGCTGATATGAATCAAAAGTAGTAACATTTAGAGACTGATCATAAAAAATTTAGGTTTATCAAAATATTTTTTTATATGTAACGAAATACACTCATGTCCATTAATTAAGGATAATGAAGTTCAGGTAAAGAAAGAGACAGAAGCAAAACAAATTTGACTTATTTGTAAAGTCTACTTATTAAACAAAAGGTAAAGAGCAAAAAAAGATGCTATATGTTTGACATAATTAATAAAAATTGCGATTTTTACTCCCTGGAGCAAATTTCAAAAGAGAACCTTTTACAAAAAACAGTATAACAGGGTTAGTATGATGGTTAATACGGAGTATGTCTCCCGGACAATGCAATACAGGCCTTACAACGCCTACGCATGCTGAGTATCACATTATCAATCTAATCTTGGGGAATATTACACCACTCATCAAGCAATGCTCTCCGAAGTTCCGGTAGACAGGTGGGAGGGGGTTGACGGGCTGCAATTCGTCGGCCAAGCATATCCCACACATGCTCTATTGGATTCAAGTCCGGTGAGTATGCTGGCCAATCCATACGGGTGATATCCTCCGATTGAAGGCATTCGTCTACAATGTTTGCACGGTGAGGACAGGCGTTGTCATCCATAAACAGAAATTCAGCACCCATGGGCGCCCCGAAACAAACGTACATGTTGTTCCAGAATGACATCCCGATAGATGTGGCCTGTCATCGTTACACTCTGAACATGCAGGTCAGTTCTAGAACCAAGAATAATTCCTCCCCAAACGAGCCATCCTGCAGCACCGCAACGGTGTCGTTCAATGGTGTTCTCTTGGTGGTAACGGGTACCTGGCGCTCTGCATATGAAAGTCCGGCGAGAATCAGACTGCAAACTAAACCTGAACTCGTCGGAAAACATCACACAAGACCACTGTTGCGGTGTCCACAATGCATGCTCTCTACTCCAGGTTAATCGCAGGCGACAGTGAGTTGTAAGGGGAACACATCTGACAGGCCTACGAGCATATAGACCAATGTGCCCTTAGCGTCTGTACACGGTCTGCCTTGAAACTGTCGTACCGGTAGCTGAAGAGCTGACGAGACAGGTCTGATACTGTGCTCCGTCTGTTTCTATTGGCAGTAACTGCCAAATACCGGTTCTCATTCGGCGTTGTAACTCGGGGGCGACCTGTGCTGTAACATCTACTCACATTACCATCATCTTGGAATCGTTGCCAAAGCCTGGAGTTGACACTCTGGGCGATTCCAAGTTCCTCGGATACTTCCAGCTGGGTACGTCCATATTCCAGTCGTCCGATAATTCCACCACGTAAAAAATCATCAAAATGCTTCCTTTGTGCCATAACTATGCGGTTATTGCACTGAAAGGCTTTTAAAGCGCTTTTGAACAATTTTACTTCTTTGCCACCATTCCTTATGTACCCCTCTCTTACACTCTCGTCATTGTGACGTACTATCCGCGCCATCTGGTGGTTTCCTGTAATTTGCATATTCTTCTTCAAGATGTGTGTGATAATTCTACAGGTGAAATTTTTATTTTAGAGTTCAATTTCTGTGTGATTCTGAATTATCCTTAATTTATGGACATGAGTGTATATAAAGTTTTCTGAGGTATAGGTACATTCATAAAGCCAATTTAAATTCTCCAGCAAAAGCATTGTCTTTTTTAATGCATTTTATACAGTTCTGTTTTTGTATGTGAATTTGAACGTATCTACTTTAGCTTAACCTTAAAAGGAATTTTTTTGACACTAACTCTTATTTTTACCCGGAAACTTTTCCTCAAATATCCACAGCAATGTTTCTTAGTTACGATTCACATGAGAAAAATGACAATGCACCTCTTGTAATTACCTCGATGAAGCGAAGACAAAACCGATGACAATTAAGATTTTTCTCACAGACTTACTGAATAAATGCCACTGATAGAAAGAATATAACGTCCAGAAAAAAATACACAAATGAAGGATGAAGTTAAGCTTAGATGACTTAAGACCAGGGGCCTGACTTAAGACCTTTTAGCTGTGGCGTGCCAAACCAATCTACCAATATGGTTCCATGTGCCACAGTAGATCATTTTTTAAACAATTAGACTTCCGCGATAATGCATGCAAAATTAGAGAATAGAGGTCAATAATGCACTTTACAGTTTTATTATATATTAATTTTGCACCATTTAAACACATCTCTTAACATAAAATATAACTTTCTTCAACAGAAATAAAAAAAATTAAAGTTGTACGTATATTGTGTATTTTTAAACATATTTATTAAAATAAGAAATAAGACAACAAAATCTAATCATTTCCATTAGTTAAATAAAAATTTTAATACGAATCCAGTACTTGCCCCGTTTTACTTCCATATCGCAAAATCAGGAGTATAATTTATGACTTTCAATTTGACACGATTCCGAGTTTTCAGTTGTTAAACAATTTCTTTGTGGACTCGAAATATTTTTTCATATGCGGAAATTTTTTACTTAGATATGCAGAACCAAAAGCGGAAAGCAGAGCACATACAATTTTCTTACTTCAAACAATTAATCTCCCCAATAATGACATTCAATAATTTAGAAAATAGCTGTAAATTTATCTTCAGAGTTATCTCTTTCAGATTTTTTCGCAATGCTGTAAATGTGCAAAATTCTGAAAATGTTTGTCAAAAATAAGGCCAATTACAAATTTATCAACTTCCATCCACTCACAAATAAACAAATTTGTAAAATAGTGCCAGAGTGCCACTGAGAATTGTACCCAGTGCCACATTGTGTGAACCCCTGCTTTAGACAAACTAAATAAACAAACTATTTAGCCTTTAAAGGAAAACAAAACCTCAATAGCTCTTTTTGTAACTTGGCATATTCATCAACATTTCGAAGTTTTTTACAATAAAGAAAGGAGAGAGATTGCCTTTTAATACATTATACTTTAAAAAAACTAAACACGAGTTTACAATTAATCGATTAAAAAAATGTAAAAAATAATTCTTAATATAAGAATAAAACTATTAAAGAGGAAATTAATGTCACTGTGGTAAAAGCGTGGGTGCTCGATATCAATTGTTATAATTTCTTACTAGTTCTATTTCGAAATTTTGAGCTAGTGTAAAAATGTAGTAGAAGCCCCCCCCCCAATTTTATCACAATGACATTAATTTTCTCGTTAATCATTTTATTCTTATAGTAAGAATTATTTTTTACAATTTAGTTCGATTAACCATATAAGCGTGTTTTTTGGCTTTCATAAACTATAATTTTTCCTTTTTTAGTTCAATCTACAATAAAAACGTGTTTTTTTTTAAAAAAAATCTTAAAGTTTTTTGAACTATTTATTCACTGATGAATTAAGCTTAAATGCGTCATTTTTTAGAATCTGGAATACTCATTGGCATCCTATCAATACGGCCTGTTTGCAAAATGTAGGATCAGCCAACTGAAGAGCTAAGTTTGAAATATTTCATACAGAAAAAGGTGTCACGTCAAAGCCATTTTTTACTAAAACGAGCTCAATATTTTCTCTCTAAAACTTGCATCAGCAATAGACATAAAAGTACACGTTTGGAATCGAAGAGTTTGTGAGAAATTATTTAATCCGGTGACCTCTGAATCAATTATCAGCTGTTTTGGTAAAGTGAAACAATGAATGATGTTTCATTCCACAGATCCGAAACGTGAATTTAGAAAAACAGACTACATGTCTAAGTTCAACAAATTAGAACAAATTTTTTTTCCACATGCTCGAGTCTTTTTTTTTACTTTTTATTTCCATTTTCAGAAAAATTAGGCGTTTATAATATGGTAAGAAATTGCTGACGCACCCTCCCCTTTTTCACATAAAGAACACTTTTAGGGTTGTAACTTTTTCTTTTAGTCACCAAATTTGCAAATGGTATATGGAATTAGTCGCCAAATCTGCAAATGATATATGAAATTAGTCGCCAAATCTGCAAATGAAATATGAAATTAGTCGCCAAATCTGGAAATCTTTATTTCTGATGATCCTGATCAGGACAATGGAACAAAATTATGAAATTATTGAATTGTCATCGGTCCTTGATAAGTGTGCAAAATTTCGAATTAATCTGACTTTTTTAAAATGGGTAAAAATCGAGTTCCAATATTCCGTTACATACAAGTGAAGCTTATAAAAGCGTATTAAAAATAGAACAAAACGTTCCAATCCATTGACAAACGCTCAACAATTTGCGTCGAAAATCAAAATTCGCTTTAACTTCACAGCAGAACTAAAAATTACAAAACAGGAGAATTTTTTACTTTTATAAAATAAATATTTGGAAAATCTAATCAATTTAAGAAATTAATATAAAAGAATAAAAAATCAAATAAAAGTAACTATAAATATCACACAAAGAACTAATGTAATGACTATAAATGCTAATCAGAAAATAAATTAAAATTCCATGTAATTATAATTTTTTCCTGTACGGACATAATTAGATAACACAGCTAAAAAAATATGTACTTCATTATAAGAATTAAGGAATTATATATGGGGTGTAATATTTTATATCATTCCCATCTTATCTCAAAATTTAATACAAAGTTGAGATTTAAAAGGGTTTTCATTATTTACGGTATTAAGTAATATGATTCTCCAACATGTACAAAAATCCAAACAAGTACACATAACACTATCTTAAAATTTCCATTTCAATATACATTTTTATTTAAAGCACACATCTTGTTTTTAAAAAAAAGTTCATAAATTAATTTTGATTTTGCCGTCAAAGAATATAAACTAAAAAATTCAAAAATAATATAATCAAGGACAAAATCGTTCAATAAAGCTGCTGAAAATTACTACAACTTGACACTTTTAAAGTCTATCTTTATAAAATTATGTTAGCCATTTCCTGCATTTATGTAGAAATAGAAGCATTTATAATTCACGGAAAAACAACATACATATAAAATCAAACCATACAAATACGAAGAGACAGGAAGGCCAATTGTTAATTAAGGAGGACACTCAATTGCAAGTTATCTAAAGAACTGATAGATAATAAGGGGATTATCTTAATAAAGTACCTTCAGTAAAATAAACTCAACTCTTTTCCCTATTTAAATATTAATCATAATAAATATACATATTTCGCTGCTAAAACCAACAATCAAATGAGGAATATGAAAATTATAATAAAAATATTTTTTACACCTATCGAGATTCATGTAAAAGAAATAGTAATTGAAAAATATTGCATCTTTTCATGAATTATCCAACTATATGCATACACCAATTTTATTACATATATTATTCTGCGTTCATACAATTTCTTCGTTTAAATTCCAAATATACATACTAATTAAATTCAAAAGGCATGAGCTTATGAAAAAAACTTAATTTTAATAGGAACTTCCTCATACAATTCATAAATGTTGTAAGAATTTAATTTTTTAATACTTAACCTTATACTCTTAACTTTTTTGTATGTAATAAAGGTGACGAAAAGAAAGCATCTTGATTACTCACATTCTGCTCCAGATATAAAATATACAAAGAATGTGAGGGAATAACTTCACCAAATTTCACCTATTTAAACAATAAACTACATAGTCAACCGAAGAAGAGGGAGATACTCAAAGAATATTTTCAACAGATAATTATTCAGCAGAGAAATAAAGTTATTATAATTATTAACCACAGATAAAGAGCAAATAAAACATAGAAAAGAAATTATTTTCAAATCAAGCCACCACGTGGCGCTACTAGAGAAATTTCCACTCGTCGAACCGCTTTCTTCATTCGACGTGAAATGAGTTTATAAAAATTGAAAGCGCAACCAATCATGTGGCTTTTCCCACATACTCCTTCAAACACAAGTCGATTATGAGACTAAGAAATGGTTTGCGATTTAAAAAACCTGGAAAATTAAATCCTGAGGGTAAATATTTTCTCTTCCCCTTTTTCTTATTTTCAAAATAATTAGAACAAATTGAGCGTAATTTCTGCTCAACTCAAAACTCTCAAATTCTCTCTTCACAGGCCCAATTAAAACTTTTTAATTTACATTAATTCCCTAATTCAAACGTGAAAAGGTACAGGTGATGTTTTAAAATGTATTCCCAATTTCACTTGCTAATATCTGGCGAATTGCTAATAGGTGTTGAGTATTTGTTATCGATTGAAAAATAAACCATTTCGCCATGACATATCAGAAAAATTACGTAGAAGGATGATTAACTAAAACTTCTACAATACAAGTATACTGACAATTAACAATATGCATTTTCTTCCTCACTTTTTTTTATAGCAGTAATATCAAAAATTAAATTATGAAACTGTACTTATTTCCTGAAATTCTGATATTTCACGGATCCTTAATAAGACAATACAGATAATTTTTTCAATAGAAATGAGGCACCTAAATTTTGATTAATTTAATATTTGTAATTATGTGAGGTCTAAAAATTGGAACAAAAATACGCCTTACTCACCACTTAGTGGTTCCTCAGAGTAAAATAGTTTTAAAAAATACGTACCTAATTTTTGTCTTTTCGGATAAAAGAACTTATTTATCAATAAAAGAGTGCATTTCACATTCTTTGAAGATTCAAATTCGCGATTCTGCCTCTAGATTATCATGATCTAAAAACTGATTATCTCAAATCATGGATGGAAATTAGTAATATATTTTTCAGAGAATTAAGTGTTCTGATTTTCATGTATTAAATTAAAAGTATTTTTGTTTTGAGACCTCTTTAAAAAAAACTACTTTTACCTTAATGGATATATTCCTATGAAAACGGTAAGAAAAACTGAATTCTCCTTCAAAATATATAACTTGACTCAAAAGGCAGACTGATTGAGTAAAGAGCGAGTAGCAACTTTCTAAAAATACATGTTCAAAATCCGTCTAGCAGTGACTAATAGCCGAATAGGGACAAAAATGGGTTAGCTTAGAAATAAAGCTATCCTCATCTGCTACCAGGTGTAGAACAAATTCTATTTTCGTTTGAATCATTTCGATTCTTGAAATCTGAAACCTTAAAAAGTGCATTTCATTTAAGAAAAAATTGAGCGCATTTCCAACTTTTCATTTGATTAAGAATGTAGACTTTGGTTTGTTTCGCAGAAAGTGGAGCCCAACATTATTTTTATAATTCTTATCTTGCTATCATAAGCATTATCTTGTACAAACTGAGTAGTTTTCATCCGGAATTTTAAAAAAAAGAAAAAAAAGAGAAGATAAAAAATTATAGTATATTCACTATTTTCTCGAATTTAACCCACTTTTTCTATATTCAAACAATTTGTTAGGAAAAAAACATCATATACGTGTGTGTGTTGTAAATAACCTCATTTGAAACAAAACTACATGGCTTTCCTACTATAATGAGGCTCTACTGTAATCCAATCGCCTGGTTTGCACTTTAAAAATATGTAATGCAATCAAATGTGGAGATGTTAGGGTCTTTCACTTTCGAGGGCCAAATAAATTTACAATGAACCGTGGGCCACATGAAAAAATTCAGTGATCCGCGGGCCACACGACTGTCAAAAAAATATTGTAGTCAGGAAATTTATATAAAAAAGGGAGGTTTGCTTTATTACAGCTGATTCTAACGGAAGAGATGGTGTTAATAGATTTGTATAATAAATATATTTTTTTATCGGTTTCAAAAAAAGTTGAACAGCAGTCGAATTTTAAAAAAATTGCAAACCTGTATAAGATAAGAGTATTTAAGATTTTATGCAAAGAGTCAGATTTTTTATATTTAAAACTACTTACAATACAGTGAAATTTTTGAAACATTCGTCATTTTCAGAAAATTTTATTTCAAATGAATATCAAACACAACAGTGAAATGTTTCAAACATCAAAAGTTACAGGAAAATGGCGTTTCTTGCGACAAAAAGCAGACAGGGCATTTTTTTTAAAATTGCTTCAAATTCAATTGAGGAGCCACTAAAATGCTTTCACAGGTTGAAGACCCTTACTTTAAATATTACTTTCTGTTCACAGTAATACATTAGCATACAATTCAAAGATGCAGAAACATAAAACTGCTTCTACTAGTTCAAGGAAAATGATGGATTTTTAGGTAATGAAACAGTCTTTCAAATAATCCGTACAAGCCTGAAACCAATTAAGTTCAAATACCATCAAAGATTACCGATTGCACTCAGCTCTCATAACATTTAAAAAAATTAATGCCATACATCTATCCCCGCGTATCTTATCACAGCACCATTCACATCTATCATTCACAGATAAGTGCTGTCCGACCTAAGAGCACAAATCAAAATGTACCGAACGAATTCACTTAAAATAATTAGCAAGGTCATTCAGTGACTCATTCTCTATTCATGTGTTGAGTGTTGTCAAACTTCATTACGCAACATTTTCGTTTATTATTATTCGTTTAGCACACAGTTCTGTTTTAATTCGTGTTGACATGAAGCGCAACTGTACAGTTGAATGCCGTATACATAGGACAGCCCAGTTTCACCAAGACGAAAATTAAAATATTGGTCAGTATTTATATTTTTGAGATCCCCCCCAAAAAGAAAACCCACTTCGAAACAGTTTTTAAGGATAAAAAGTTGAAACAGATCATACGATATACGACAGTTTTTGATTAAGAATGCTTGATTCGTTAAGATTGACAAACAATGTCTTTCATTAAAAAATTACCGCATATATAATCAGTTACATCCTACTGTTAGAATATTAAAGCTTTTTTTAAAAAATAATGACATTTTTACGGCATTTACAAACATTAATTTTTTTTCACTTGATGAATTTCTTATTTTTAGAAAAAACAAGAGAAAATGATTGAAGACATCCGTTATTAGTTTCATAATATTTTTAAAAAGTTTTCCGTTTTTTTTTTTTTCTTCCTTTTTTTTCCCTTCATTTTTTATCAACAGTACCAAAACCGAAACCATTTTTTTTTAATGTCCAATGAAATAATTATTAAAAAGACACTTGTAATCAGAGTTCTTCAAAAGAGATGGTCCAGTGTTTGTCTTATATTTTATACACCCATTAAAAGACAGCAAACTGGTTTTTAAAATTTTTACATCCCCTCATTACACTATTGAAATGCACAATTTGAAATTTTTAATGTATTACTTAAGCATGTACAGTAGACCAATTTAAGATCCATAAATGATATTGAATATGCAGTATTATCATCTTATTAAACTAATCATTTTGAAGTATTAAATTAAAATTCTGCAATGAAAAGTTGAAATAAAGATCGGTTCAGACATTTACGGTTTTTTGGAATCAGCTAAATACCTGTATTAATTTCATCAAAAGAACAAAATAGTAAATTGAAAAACTTAAACCGAAGGAAAAGCAGTAAACAAGAAATTTTATAGAGAACTAATACTTTATGAAGTCTTTATTTTAAAATAAGATGAATGGTGCAAAATGAATTTTCCCTCAATTTTATATAAAAATAAATTGCATACACTTACAATCTATTGTTGTACACAATGGATAGGGTACAAACCTAACATTTTTGTTATGCTTTAGGAAACAGAAAAAGATCTAGTAAAAATTCGAATACATCAAACTCACACACTGAAACAAATTCAACAGAGTGACAAATGTACGTATACCGCAGTTTAAGAAGCTAGATTGACAACTGAATATACTGTCAAAAAATGTTTTGCAATGAGGAACATTTCTTTACGAATAAGGAAGTATAATTTCAAGTTGTAACAGAACATATATCTGATTTTTATAAGTCGCTCTACTTTATAATTTGATCAACACAATATTCCATGATTAACACCACGAAACGTTATGAAATATGTTTTTTTATTGCAACGATGGCGAATCGTACATTGTGACTGACAAATATCTATACGAGAAGTGAACTGAATATTGAAATAATATATATAGAACCGAAGGCAAATCGTATTAATTTTACAGATAATATTCTATAGATCAGCGGTTCTTAAACTGTAGTCCGCGGACCCCCAGGAGTCCCCCAACGTTTTTCTAGGGGGTTCATGAATGTCTCTCATTTAATGTTAAGATTTCGTTCTTTTACACACCCTGAAAGAACTCTTGGAAAAATTGAAAAAGGTGCCATCCTACCCTAGATCACTAAATTGCCTCGATAAAAAAGCTCTACAAGAACATGTATTTCGATCAAGAGTATTAATTCCGGGAGGGGTGTTTAAAATCTTGGGGGTTCGCTATGCCAAGCTAATACATAGAGGACGGGGGTGGGGGGGGGCGAGGTTATCAAAAGTCTAAGAACCGCTGTTCTAGATCACTAGTTTATTTAATGGGATGACTGGACTACAAGATGGGATAATGCATGAGAAATCTAATAAATTTCGAGTTGTATTGAAATGACTCATGGAACATCTGAAAGTATAATAATATTTAAGTAACAGAAAGTATATTGAGTAAACTAGAAATATTGTAAAATGTAAAGGACAAATATACGATATTCGTTTACCTACAGTAAAAAATATCACACAAAAAAAAACGAATTGAAACACAAAACTGCGCAATATTTAACATTTTTCTGAAGCATCTATGAGGAAATTCAAACCATTAAGGTATTTATTCAACTCTTTCTACATAACGATTCATCTTTCTGTACATGATAAAGTCGTGAAATTTTACAGTTGGCGATAAAAGTGTCATGCGACAAAAGCAACCTTATCGATAATTCGAAGTATGAGTGCAGACAGATGCTTCATTTTGCAAAAAAAGGAAAAGGTTTACATCAAACTGCACTTTTAATATTTCATATCAGGAAAAAACGCAAACATGAATTAATTCACTGCTCTTTTTAAACCCAAATGAAATCCACAATATTTGAAGAAAACTTGGCAGAGGGGGACCTATCAAACGTAACAGAATTCAGTGATTTATTTTATCCTTAATTGATTCAGTGTCTGCGCGCGCGTGTTTATCAGGAAACTAATTCATACAAATGGGAAATTCGGTTGCCTTCGCAAAGAGTCATGAGGCTATTACATTGTTATCGAATGGCTATATTGTCTTAAATTCACAACTCCCAAATTTCACGCAAGCATTAAGTAGAATTTCGGAAAATAATGCATGTTAAAAATAAATTTATAATTTTTGCCCCAAAAGTTTTGACTTAAAATTTGATGCAAAATTCAAATCGTTTACACTGTTGAAGACGTTAATAACTTTACAATTTCGTCTTTTGTAACAGTTCTCACACTTTTAAACACCACTAATAAAATTACAATTAAAAAACTTAGCAAATATTCCACACACTTATACGTTTTGCGATTAAGTTAAAACTTTTTTAAGTACAGAAAAATCTGATTTTGATCAATGGTTCAATGAAATATCGAAAAGTCATTTTTGTTGAGCATGAATATTTTATAATTGTCGAAAAACCTAAAAATTTTTTTATTTTCAAACTAAAATATTAGAATCCTAATGAATCAACATAGTTGCCATACAACAGACAAAAAGTAAAATATTCTTCCGAACTTTTACAACACATTCTTTCGAACATATGAATTCGACCCAGCGCGTGTATACCGTTTACATTAATATGTTAAGTACATGGATTTCACGTGAAGATCTGACGCCGCACAGGTTGCTGAAAGAAATTATTTATCGACACCCTCCCAACAGCCACCATAATTTGAAATGGAATTCATGAGGTCACAGAAGATTCGTGAATAAGAATTCTGACGAAATCTCATTTCCACTCGAATACTCCCGAAAGCCAATCTGGGCATAAATATGTTGTACACAAAGCTGGTCTTAACAAGCAATCCAGCTGTGCTGACAATTCCGCTTCTAACAAGCTCATTTCTTTGGTGTATGTGAGTATGCGCCGGTTATTTTCTACATCAAAAGGAAAAATGACGACGGCACACAGATTTAAAAAAAGTTGAAACGGAAGTACAAAAAGAGAATGCAGAACGTTTTAATATACATTTCAATTTGAATATGACGAACAATGAAAAGTCCATTCTTATCAATCTTACTCAAGACAACTTTAGATGCCTTAAAGATCCGTATGCTAATTTTAGATGACCAATTATATCTTTATTATTAATTTGCATAAGATAAACTGTATAGTATCCTCATATTTATACCAAAATTAAGAATGAATATCCATTTTTCAATTGTCTATTAACATTTATACTTACTCAGAAAAGTTGCAAAAGTGATTTATATATAAAAAGGGTATATTTAAAAATAAATCTGAAATTTTTCAACAGAAAATTTCAACTTAATAAAGGAAGGGGGTGGACTGACACCCATAGTACCTAAACATACTGAAACAATCTTATTCATATAAAAGAAAAATTCACTCGATTTGTTTTACTATAAATAGAAATCACAAAAATTTTCCAGAAAAAAAATTAAGTGTTCATTAAAACTTCAATACCTTAACAGTGGTCTTCAAATTGTGTTCTGCAGAACCTTGGGATTTCCACAAGGCATGGGTTCCAGGAGTCACAATAAAAAAAATTGTGAAGAAATAAATATTTATGCAAATTGGAATAACGTTCTCTGTGAAGTTTATATAGTTACAAGTATCTAAAGCTCATCCCCACCCCCTATTCATTAAAACTGAAAATTTTATTCACATATAATAAATTTATTTTGCAACACTTTTTAAACTTTTATTATAATATAATAAAATAATACTAAAACATTTATCTTTAAAAATATACTTCCTACTAGATTGTGAATACTTTATTGTTTATTATCTCGGGTTCCACGAGATAATTTTATACTCGTTAGTTTAGAACGTCTTGTAAAACTAGTTTTCTAATGGAAAATGTACCTTTTTACATTTGTGGAAAAGACACCTGTAACGAAGGAGAGGAAATTTAACAAATTCGATGTTAAAATCTAAATTTAAGCAAGAATAGCTTATAAATTTTAGGTTGCAAATTCATGCAAAATACACGGGATTTCTCACACAGCTATAAACATTGTAATGCCATTCAGAACATTGTGTCAAAGTGAAATATATTTCTCAACGTAGGGGGCTACATAAACAAAGTATAAAAACAAATTAAACTCAAAATATGTAGTGTGATTGCATTTAATCTCAATTAACCTAGAAATCGACACTTAGTGTAAAAAAAAGGCAAGTACATAATCCCGGTTACTAAATATAATACATAGATAGAGGTGACACTTGGATCACAAATTAATATTATTAATGAATAAATTATATTAAAGAATTATATTAAAATTTTTTAATAATAAATGCAACTTTTTTTAATTGCCTATACATGAAGTACTTTAAATATTATTTTGAGATATATTCTTCTAAGTATGTGTATGGAATGAGGATCTACGAAAACACTTTCCAGTTCTAGGGGTTCCGTGAGTTGAAAAAATTTTGAATACCCACTGACCTTAATAACATTTCTCCTATTAAAGGCACCACTCAATAGAATTGCGAGGAAACCAAGTAATAAATCAGTCCTTAACAAGAAAAAAATAAAACAAAAAACAATCCTGGAGTGGATGCTATCGAAACCTGCCCTAGACCAGCAATTATTTAAGACAGGGGTCTTCAACCTGTGACCCGTTGAAGGCATTTTAGTGCATTTTTTAGTCATTTGAATTTGAAGCAATTTTTTAAAAATGCCTTGTCTGCTTTTTGTCGTAAGAAATGAAATTTTCTGTTATTCTTGAAATTTAAAACATTTCACTGATGTGTTTAATATCCATTTAAGATTTTAAAAAAATTTGAAAATCTCGAATTTTTCAAAAATTTTACCGTTTTTGAATATAAAAAAATCTAACTATACATAAAAAATCTCAAAAAATTTCGGAAAAAAGGTACATTCTTATTTTTAACAGGTTTGCACCAAGTATTTTAATTCGACTTTCATTTAACTTTTTGAAACAGATATAAAAAATATATTTATTATACAAATCTAAATACCCTCTCTTCCCTTAGAATCAGTGTAGTTTTGTAAAACAAACCACCCTTTATTTATATAAATTTCCTGACTACAATACTTTTTGACAGTCGTGTGGCCCGCGGATCACTGAATTTATTGATGTGGCCC
The DNA here is from genome assembly GCA_019973975.1 of Trichonephila clavata. NCBI lineage: Eukaryota > Metazoa > Arthropoda > Arachnida > Araneae > Nephilidae > Trichonephila > Trichonephila clavata. The sequence continues at coordinate 195,952 of BMAO01002686.1, forward strand.
GCGGATCACTGTAAATTTATTAACTTGGCCCTCGAGCGCGTGAAAGGTTGAAGACCCCTAATTTAAGAGAACAGGAACATATGAACATCCTTCCAATGTAGCGGATTTTGAACTGAATTAAAAATTAGCGGAAGCGACACACAACAAGGCACTGCACATCGTGAAAGGCTAAAACGTAGATATGTCACATCCGCCAAGAACAATCAATAATCAAGAAATAAAACGAATCCTTTAAAGGGCATATAATGTGCTTCTCAGCAAAATTGTTTATAATAAATAGAATAACCAAAACAGATATTGCAAGTATTTCATAAAATGAAAGATATACAGTGAGAACATACCCTATATTTTGAATAACTTTTGCAGATTTCATTGAAATAAACGTTTTGAAAGAAAAAAATTTTAAAAAATGTTAATTAGAATTTTGTCTACAGTCACATAAAACCTTTTTTTAGGAGCAACTAGTAGGGGTGGGTTAATAGCTTTAATATAAAGTATACTTCAGTGGTGTAACGGAGAACATTAGGTAGTGAATAACCCTGCAAAGTCAGGTTTTGGGCCCCAAGCCGGATCTCACAATGGGTAAGTACTTGGCATCAATCAGGCTTTGGGCCCGTTAGAATCCCGGCCCCACCCCCCGCAATGCGAGGGTGTACGTTACACCACTGGTATATTTTCCACTATATCTCTATCGCAAAAAAAAGATATTTTCAAGAAAATCAAAATTTACACACAACATTTTTACATGCCTGTACTTCTGCATTAAAAATACAACGAGACGCATTGTGTGCAGCCATTGTATATAGCCAGAAATCAAAATTATTACCTTCAGTAAAAGAATTTTGATTTTAATCTACAGCATTTAAGTCAACTTAAAAAACAAAAAGAATTATTATTAGCAAGACAAAAACAAAAATTATTTTTCATGCGAAAAGAAAAACTTCGATTCTCCAATTTAAAACAAGATATCAATCATTGGCATGGCCAAGTAATTTTAGCACGTTTTTCACATGTTGTATTTTACAATAATGCAACTAATGAACTTTTTACTAAGAGAAAAAAAGTAGTACTATACTTAAATTATTGGCTGAGAAAAAGGTACGACAAAATATGGAACGAAGACGAAATTTGCGTCCTAATAGCGCTTTTTTTACACTACGTGAAAAGCGCGCTAAAAATTAAGACTTTGAAGCATCATACTGCGTTGTAATACATTGTCGAGACAGGATTCAATAGTTACCAAAACTTTCTTTTTCGAAACAGCATTTAAGCCCCTTTTTTAACAAAATATTTTTATATTAATATTGCATTTAGTTCTACAACGAGCATTTCTTCGAGGTAATTTGATGTTAATGAATGATGAATCATTTCACTAGATACAAATTATAGTTTACTCTGATTCGTCAAATTTAAGCAGTATATACACAAATTGTCTTATTCAAAGATGCGACTAAAAAAGTAGTTTGTAGCCATGGAGCCTGGTCACGCAGTTAATATTTTGATTTATGGTGAATACAAAAGAACTTGGGTTATCCACATAAAACTCCACGATTTCAAACCATTGTTCAGATGACGAGGATGACACCTGACCTGGTACACGATTCTATACATGGAATTACTATAGAATTTTTTTTAAATGGACTTCAGTGAAACTAAGCAGTTTCAGGAGCACAGGTAAAAATCAATACATACTGCTACTGTGCTATAATTCATTAAGTATGATGTAGCACTCTTGATACCTCGCTCAAAAGCATAAGTATATAATGTCTTCCTGTAATTCTGATTGAGGAAAAGAAATTACACTGAGAATAGAGGGGACAAGGAAACGTCCCTTTATTTTTCTATGCGTTTGTTTCAACGTTTCCCATAACACGAAATTCGACAGCAGTTAACATTTTCACTTTTTGTGGGAGAAGAGATACCATCGTTTGACTTTCACTACCTATCTCAAAAATACTGCTTAAACGTAAAATTTCAACACTTCAGTAAATGATCACTTCACACTTCAGTAACACTTCAAATTCGACACTTCAGTAACACTAATGATGTATTACGTTCTCCAGTCAACTCATTAGTGATTTAAAGACTGGTGTTAAATATTTTAATATAAATTGTAAATACAATCCAATTACTACACTGTAAAAAAATACCAGGAATTATATTAAATCAAATAAAGCACTCAAAATAACAAACATTTATTTAGATCAGGAACGTTTAACAATTTAAGCGTTTTGCTTACTATTATTTAATTTTGTAGAGTAACTATTTGTTGACAAAGAACAGTAATAACATTTATTTTTAGGTAAAAAATAAGATTTATTCAAACAAAAAAAAAGGGCTTTAGATATACATAAATAACTTTAAAACATAACTAGTAGTCTTTAAAAGCATTTCAGCAAACTTGGGTTTTTAAAAAATGCTATTACCCCCCCCCCCCCCTTTATTTGTCCAAACAAATCTAGCATAAAAAACAGAATTTCTCGGTGTCCCCCCCTCTTCCCCATTTCTTTCTATCTTGCTTACACTGATATAAAACATTTCCTTTCATATAACTTCTACTGACAACAGCCGTGTGTGTGTGTGCGGCAAGGCCATCTCAAGAACCCTCTTTCATTCCGATCTCTGTTTAGCAACAATTCTCTCCCAATTAGTTAAAAACTTTAAAATCGTCCTCCACAAAATCAGCCCATCTCTCTCAACTTGGGCATACCACTAAGTTCTACTTCCGATAGGTTTGTAACTGAAAATTCTGAACGTCAAGGATGAGGAGTCAATACGGCAGATGTAGCCCGCAAACCTCAAACGACTAATCTTGATGGATTTAAGGACGTCTGCTTCCTTAAACAGCTTATATAATTCAAGACTGTGTCGTTGTCTCCACAATTCATTCACAGCACCAAAGGTATATCTAAGAACTTTTTGCTCAAAGATACCTAGCTGTTCAGTCAGTGATTTAGTCCAAGTTTCAGATCCATATAGGTAAGTATGGGTCTGATGACTGTTTTATATAGAGTAATTTTTGTATACCCCTTAATCAATTTTGACTAAGAAAGCGCTTAGACCAGGAAAACAGGAATTAGCAGCAATAATACGTTTTTAATTTTAGCACCAATGTTGTTTAGAATGTTTTATATCACTTCAGTTAATATAAATAATTAACACTGAAAAGAGATGGTTCATATTTGTACAAATTATATGAAAAACGAGTAACCATGGGTCTGTACAAAAAAAAATCACTTTGTGTTACTTCTAATTCCAAAAACTTTTTGATGGGTTAATTACTTTTAAAATCCGAAACATGATGATTCTTTTTCGTTCGTCAAAAAGCTTCGGTTACGATTTAATTTACTAGGTTTGAAATTCGAAACACATGACCATTTCTAAGGAAAATATAAACAGGAAATGGTTAATAAAGTTGCTACGAAAGATCCCATTCTTAAGTCTGCTTATATCTTATTATCAAAAGTTAACTTTTGCGTAACTAGCACGTAATTTTTCAAACAGGCTATTTTTTTCAGGATATGCCTCTTACCGTCTAAATAAATCCTAATTATTCCTTCAAAGAAATGACAAGGAACTAATTCAATATCAGATATAAAGCAGTTTCGAAAAAGCAATGGAACAGGGTTAAAGCAAGTATATTAAGTTTGGAGACAATTACTAGATGATATATCGAAATATTTATGCTATTGAATATCGCAAGTTCTTTTTTTACCTCCTTCTGGGCTGCATATTAGCAACCAAGCATTTTGCAGACACGGCAAGTCCCCATACGTGACAGCCATTTCAGAGGTGGCACCATCTAGCGGCGGCTCTCGCCACCAAATTTGGACGCTTGCATTAATTCAAACTCTCGTCAGATACTAAATAGTGCCGGAATTTAATTTGGCCGAGAGTATCAAAGCCAATTTGATACTCAAGGGCCTTACTTAAATGCCGCATAATCATATGACATGCTTGCCTACGATTTTCGCATCCAGGAAATCTATTGATTCCTGCCAGGATTGAACCCGAAACCTTAGGCTTACGAAGCGGGCACGCTACCTCTGAACCACCGAGCCGATTTATATCGTAAGTTCTTGCAATGAATGTTTATTCATTTCAAATATTAAACTTTGCATCAGTATGCTTCAATATACAGAAAAAGGAATACAAATTCTAAGTAAAATCTATTCAGAAATTAATAGAACTAATTATTCATTAATAGAAATGCTTCAACAAATTAACTTTTATCTTTATCAAAGAACGATTTAAATAGTTTTTAAAAAGTAAGCAATATCCTATGTAAGTATGATCCAGATGTCACTTGAAAATGAGGAACATTAATGTGGAAAAAGGCGAGGAAAATAATAAAATACTTAAGAATTGAAAAAAATATTTTCTATTTAGTCCTGAAAAATCTGAGGATTAAAAAAACATTAGATTCCAAGACTGATCCGAACGTTTCTAGGCAAGTGTTTATTAATGTAGCACTATAAAGCAACACGAGAGGTATTGGCAACGGATCTCGTAATTTTGAACCATGGTCAAGTGACGAGGACGACACCTGAGCTGGCACCCCTCTCCTAACTACCACACCACACCAACGGAAGGACGTTTGATCTCAAGACAGATTTAACATGCATCAGTCCCTCTACACGGCGGGTCCAGTGGCATTAGGCTCAAACTCATGATATGCCTGCCACGAGCTCCTGACTAAGACCACTAGATTACCGCAAAAACTGAACGTTTTTAGAAAATCCTGCCACAAATAACTGCTTAACCATCTTCTAGAAAAGAATCAGAAAAAGACACTTGCAAAGGAATGATAAGATTTTAGTAACATTAATAACAATAAGAATTTTAAAAACTTATTTGATATATCACAAAACACCCTTTGCATAATTTATTCAAACCATATATATTAAAGAACTCCCAAAAATGAAATTATATTTGAAGTTATTTTTGAAGGATTTTTCCTAATTACCAGTATTACTGACGAAAAGAAAATCAAAGGTCAATGCCCTTTTACACAGTAAGTGCCAAAGAACCAAGTGGTTCATTTCTTTTTAGCCGAATATTAAGCACTGATTTCGGTACAATTAGCAATCTGCAACTCATGAAATCTGTATGTATATAGAAAAGCATTCATCACAAGATTTCCAAACTGATATAAACTTGATATTAGGTAGGCATGTTTCGAATGGTGAATAGAGATCTCTGTTCAGAACGAGTTTTGCGGACATCGACCTTCAATGGAAGTTGCGGGGGCGTTATAGACGGGGAAAAAAGCGCTTCTAAACTATAAGACTTAGACTTTAAATTTGATTAGCCATGTTTCTTTTGTTGAGAAAGGAAACCATACATAACGGACTTTTCAAAGATCGACTCCAGGAGGTTCACGGGTGCGTAAAATATAAATACATATTTCTGCTTAAGAAATTCTAGTCCTGCCTATTCAAATCAACAGGCGATGGTTGTGTGAATGCTTTTGAATGTAACTGAAAGCTTTAGGATACCCCAATACCTTAACATAGTGATACAATATGCTGAAATACCGACGAAGCGGATGGGTAACAGCCTACACCATTAATAAACTTCATCATATCAACTAGACATCAGTAATGCAAATACCCCCTTTTAAAATTAATCTTATACTGTTCATTACCCTTCCAAGTTCTATAATACAATAGAGTTCCAATATATAGTTTAAAATGCACCTTTAACACGATAAAAACCTTATAAACTTCATTTCAAGATCCGATTTAAATTGAATTTCCCAAATACCAGATAACTCTAAAAAATATTGAAGTTTGAAGGTTATACTGATGCCACAATTTGTGGTAAATAAAATAAAACTGATTTATCTTTAAGTATATCTACAAACAGCTCACAAAATGGTTCAAGATCCCATAATGTCAAATGCTTACTAATTTCAATTCCTGAAAAGTATTCCTTTTATAATTGATTCCTTTTTGAACTGATATTTTCAGAGTAATTATTTAAAAACAGAAATAAAGGACTATACAATATGTGCTGCATTCATTGAAATTTATCCTTTTACTTCAGAGTATTTTATCTAGAAATTGCAAATAAATTCCTGTTGTCCTCCCCCCCCCCCCAACTTTTGTTATAACAGAAGAGGACCTAATTAATTTTTAGTCTGCTTGAATAGATCTGTAGAATGTTGTATAATGCAATAAATGAAAATATTGTAGAATGAAAAATTTCACACAAATTTGATGAATGAAACTGTGGCTCTGGGAATTTCGTGTTTTATCAATTTTTTTAAAACTTAAAATATATATATAAAAACAAATAAACCTATTTAAAAAAAACTTAATTCACATTTTTAGTAAGGGCCCCATTTTTTACATAAAAGCAAAAATTTAGTTTCCATAAAAATTTTAATTATATCTTGCTTGTGCAAAAAACATTCAATTTTCTACCATATTTTTACATATGCAAAAAATGGAACACACCATCACATGAATTTTTTCGAAACATTGAAATTTAAAATTCTATACCATTCTTTAAAAGTTTAAGAAACAGACAATCACTAGACAAGCTGCAATTTGCCTAACACTAGGATTGATAATGATAAATAATTTCATTAGTACAATCCTTAGCATACCTGCATAATGATTTATGCTTAATATGAAAGTTTCTAACATACCTTTAAAAAAATTGAATGCATAAAAGCTCCAAGTTAATTTTGTAAAAAAATTATCCTTTAAAAGTGTCATTAGCAATTACTTCACTTTTAAATTTTATAATAGATACTATATTAAACAAAAAAACCAATTATTGAAAATTATAATGATCTATAATCATAAGTAATTAGTTCAATACTTCAAAGATTCGAGAAAAAAATATTTGATCTATCAATGATCACCTCACCCAGAATATATTAAAGTAACATTAATTTTCATTATCTTGAAAGCCTTTTATATTATACATTGAATAGAAAACAAAGTAATATATTTTGAAAAACAATTTGAACCATAAGATCATAAATTTGTTTAATAAAAGTAATTCAAATCCCAAAGAGGATATTGTTCCTACACGCATTAACCCAATAAATGTGAAAAAAAACTTATTAATTCAACATAAAAAATGTGTTATTTAAACAGTTCTCACGGATATCACCAAATCTTTAGATTTCATAACATATCGGTTTTCCCAACATCCAAAAGTGCAGAGTTCACAAAATATAAATAGCATTAACTTGCTTTTAACTTTAGATATATCAACATTTATCGAATATCTCTCTGCATATCAACATTATCTCTGCAGAAGTAAAATTTTTAAATTTTTCCATCTAAGAAATACAGCATAACTATGTATGCAACTACCATAACAAGGCTATTTCTAGAAAGCAATTTTTAACATCTGCCAAGAAATATTAATTTTTTCACCACTGTTCTATTTTTTAATTGAAATACAATAATACTTTTCTTAAAATACAATAATTTATTTGAAATAAAGTAAATATAAAATATACTTGTTTTTAATTTATAGTCTATGAATCAAATGATAAATTACCGAGTAACATTAACTTATATAAGTTCAGTTATCTAGGGTTAAAAACATGTCAACTTATTTACTTTTATAATTATTCATTGAAATGTTAGATTTAAATTAAGTTTATTATTTTCAATGTACATTCTCAAAATCAAAAGAAAATCTATTTCAAAAAAATTTTAGAACAAATTAAAATTTACAAGTACTGTGGCCATATATTACAGTTTTCAATTGCAAGAGTTAGCCAAACCTATATGCTTACAAAATATTGACACCATAGCAAAAATTTGTTTAAACATAATTTTAAATGAAAATTACTGTATTTATTTTAATCTATGCAGCACCCCAAATTTGCTACAAGTTTTTGTGAGAAATGAAAAATAGTGTAAAATGGTTCATCGATATCTAATTTTATGAAATTAAAATAAATTCAAAATGAAAGCTAATAAGAAGTGAATAACTAGCTATTTTACCAGTATTATAAACTCTTAAATACATACATGGATCTGTAATTGCTCTAATTTCCCCCACCCAACGAATATTTTTTCCTTCGATTCTAAGCAGCCCCCGATTTTCAGTACAGTTAACAACGGAAAAAAGATGCGGCTTATATTTATAGGGAGAGATTCATGAAAATATGGTAGTTGCATACTGTATCTCTTATACTGTTAAAATACCACTACTCTATCCCATGCAGCAGTCATAAATTTCATACTAAATAATGTGTACTAACCTACAACAAAAAATATTTACAATATAATCATTCACTGAGAAAGAGTTTACCTTTCATATGATTAAAAATTAAGCTATTTAACATGACCAGCAATTTTAAAAACAGTCGCAATAACATTTTTCATGGTGAAAAATCAATAATTTTTCCTACAATAATTAATATACTCAATACAAAATTTGACAGTTATTTTCTAAGATTAAAACAAAAAGCCACTCCTGTTGTAGATTTTAAAAACAGCCCACAATTACAAATCAAATTCTAATTTTAAAAAATCTAAACTTAAAAAATTTATGCAATTAATCTTTGCACAATTTTTATTGAGATCAAAGTTCTAGATACAAAACATACTTTACACATTTGTTTTTAATAAATTCCCATGTAAACCTTTTCACAAAATTAAATAGTTTGAAATATTTTCAAATATGTTTTGAAATTAATTTTCTGATCATTATTTTGTTAAACAGTACTTTGTATAATATTTAATAGTATTTTTGCATAAGATGTATAAAACTTTTTCAATGAAAAATTATAAAATTTACAAATTAAAATCAATTATTTTCACTGAACACAATGATCAATAGTTAGGACTAATTATACCAACTGAACAAAAAAGAAAAAATTCCGGAAAAATGCATTGTTTAAAAAGATGAAATTTTGTTTAATAAACAAAAAAAGGTTTTCATTTAAACAAAAATAATTTTGTTTTTGAAATAAAAACTTAACTTACAAACTATGAAAAATCTTTAAATTGTTCAGTGATTAATATGATTCACACAAAAATATAAATAATGCAACAACAAAAATTAAAAAGGACATTTAGAATAAACATGTGCAAAATGTTAAATGAAAACTGCAATGGTTTTAACAGATTTTATGCCTAAATGCACAGCAGTAAAATGATTTGAACCTATACAAAAATAACTTTAAGGCATTCATTAGTTTCATTACAAAAATATAAAATTATAAAAAAATCAAGAACTAACTTTTTTAAGAATTTATAAAACATAACATATGGTGTGGATGTAAAATATTTTAAACACTTCGGAACTTAAAATGAAGGGCAGTATATATATATAGGAAGAACCTATTCAGCTCAGAATATAATTACAAAATAATTTTTAAAAAACATAAGGTAGTACACTACTTATAAGAAAATTCATTAGAGAAAATTCATACAGTTCACCAAATGAATATCTTATAAATGGTAATCAAGTTTAATTATGTTATTTCAACATAGTTTAAAAAATTGTGGAAATGCAATTTTCCTCCAATTGAGGAAGTTTTGTACCAAACTTCCTCACTGCCCTTCAAATGCAAATAAAAATTGTGAATTCTGTAACACTACCGAATTATTTTACATGATGCATTATTAAAAAAACAATACATTCCAGCAAAAAATCTTTATTCATCTTTCGAGTCTTTAACAAGATTAAAGAATCAGAAACACTGTAACGTTATAAGTTTCATAAATGTTTTACACATTAAGTAATATACAAAGATTAAATGAATCAGTCATTCATTATATAAAAAGAGGATATTTCAAAAATTTAACAAAACTGATGTTTAACAAATAATGAAACAATTAAAAAATATTTCTATATAGGGTGAGGAATGTAAGAGAATCAACATAGGTAATTTCAAAGACTGTAGACAAATTAATCAACACTTGTCCACACAATTACTTATAACATTAACATAAATATAAATGGAATTTTTTCATTCATAATTCAATTACATTATTTCATTTCTTATAACAGTGATTTCCTTTTTATAATACACTGCATTAGATAAAAAAAATTAATCAATCGTTTATGACATGATATAAGTAAAAAATTTAAAATATTAATGGCACATATGTTTTATTTGATGGAGGAGGCAACTAAAGACCTGCACCATATTTCAAAATATTTGCAATAATTTTTATGATCAGTATTTTTAGATTAATAATCGCTAAATAAATAACATATTAAATATAATTTTAAATAAGCATTTTATTCCAATTTTGCATTTTAAGACATTTTACTCCAAATGCAATAGATCATATTTGCACTATTCGGACAAAATTGTAACTTAAGAAATACACAAAAAATTCTACAAAAAATTCATAACCAAACAAAATGTAGAAAAACAGGTTTATGCGATTAAAAATTTATTTAATATTAAATCTATGAAGAGCATACAGATTGCTAAAATTGCACGAGCAATGATTTGGCAATTTTCTGCATGCAAGATTTGCTTAGCAGTAGATACATAATATCAATGGTTGCAAAAAAAAAATATTTAAATTATACATAAAAATTTAAATAATATTCGTGTATTAACCAAAACTCACCTTGCCCTTGATCATGATAGTGCACTTCGGAAGTCATGGCCAAGTCGCAAGTCTACACCAATCAGAAATCAACAATGTAACCCTTAATCCTTATTAACATGCTTGAAAACAAATGCTATAAACTGTTTGAACAAAAAATACTGATTATTAAATACACAGCTTACCATCATCAATAAATTAGAAACTCAATAATTAGATTGCAAAAAAAATTTCTGGCGATGTGGCAGTGTCGCCCGGTTTCCTTCTAGAAATTAAGCTAATGCACATTTATGGAGTAAATATTTCATGTTAGAAGAGCCCTGTTTGAGCAAATATCGTTAATCTTAATAACACTGAATAATCGGAAACGTAACCACATTTTAAGATTATTACAGTAGTGCTCAAATTCCTTCTACAGGCTAAGATTTTAGTTACATTAGCAGCCGGTTTCAAGCCTTCAGGCTTCGGCCTCAGTAGACCCACACGAACACGTACGTATCCGGGCAAACCGCAGTCGCAGTACCCCGTACGGAATAAGCAGAAATGTGCGGACAGCACGTCCAGCCCACGTCACACCCATTGATTAATTTGCCTGAGTAAAAGTGGCTTATCGGAGGTCTAGAAAATGTATACGCTACCTCCACCATGGTGTGATCTTTTCGTATTTCTAATATTTAATTCTAAGTTATGTGACTGTTTAGTAGAATCCTTAAAAACAGATTCCGATCCACCATTCACTCCTCCCACAGCAGTCGCCATCTTCAGTGCAGGGAAGGCATTATTCAATGACGTCACCGCTACGTCATTGACAGTATCTAAGTTTTCCGTAGAATTATTTTTCTTTCTGCGAATTTTGGATAATAATCTAACATTCAGAATAGACAAAACTTATGGTAATTATTATTTTTCTAAAATTTTATTTTCAGTTTGAATATTCTGAGAGAAAAAACAGCTGATTTAGAACCCAGCTGACTTCACGGAGAAATACCGGAAGTATAATTTAACGGTATTTCCGGTTTCGGGACACGTGGTTCAGAATATCGCAAGCGATTGTCTTGAGGAAAGTATAACAGACGATTCGCTCCGCCAAAAAAAATGAGTTTTCTATCTAATGAAATTTCGTAATTTTTTTTCCCTGCAAAACTTATGAATTTTCAACGGTTTGCTTTGTGTGCGAAATATCAATGCACAATTGTTGACCAACAGCAGATATTTCTTCAAAAAACTTTTTTAATGCCAGTTATTTTTTTATTTGTACGGAGAGGGAAGATTAACGATAAATAGATAAAAAAAATTTTTTTAATAAGATTAAAAATAGTTCTGCGTAAAACTTTTCTTTATATGTACATCCTCTTCGCCCTTTTTTTAAATATTCTTTTTTTTTTTTTTTTCCTTTCTTTTTTGTAAAAATTCTAAGTTGCACAAAAATATTTTAAAATAAAAAAAGAAACATTTTTTTTTTACCTAGAATTATTTTTTTTTTAAATTTTTATTCTTATCAATATTTTTTAAACTTACTATCAAATTTATTTACGCTGAAATATTGCTTAGCCACGAACATCAAAATCGTTAAATTCAAAAACGTACAAAAAGTTCTAAAATCAATGTGACAGATTTATTAAACAATAATTTAATTCATAAAAATCATGGGAACCAAAATAAATTATAAGAAATTTGTTCGATACGTTTTTGAATAAATTAGGAATGACATTACAAAAGCAGGTCAAAAAAGTCTTTAAGTTAAAAAAATGATATAGCTCTTGTAAATAATAGGTGAATCAAGAGGGGTGACTATTTTTTGCTCTCTCAGAAAAATAGATGTGTTTAAATGGACTCTTTATATACCCTAGTATAAAAAAAGAGAATATTTCTCATTTGACTGATAAGAGAATATTTCTCATCTCCAAAAGTACTAAATAAATATTAATGAAATTAGGTATGGCCTAACATATAGGATGATATAATACAAAGAAAACCCATACAGCAGTTTGGTCACAAGCATGGCTCATTAGCGTAAGAAGGTATAAAAGTATGGTTTCAGGATGGAAAGAAAACTTGGTATAAATAGGGAGTATGGCCCACATTCTAAAAGCTATGCAGCCTTCCCAAGGACGCAGAAGCCTAGAGGTTATGGTCACGAACTTGTGGCTGGAATATAGCGGATAATGATGCCACAGAAGATCCGCCGTGTAGAAGAGTCCGCTGTATGTTAAATCTGTCAAGGCTCAATGTCCTCCCGTTGGCGTGATGAGGTAGTTTGGAGAGGGAGCTGCCACCTCAGATGTCGTCTTCGCCACTTGAACGAGAGTCAAAATTACAAGGTCCGTCGCCAATAGTCCACGCTTTGCTTTTGGTGTGACGTTATATCAGGGCCATTTTTAACCTCACCAGCGTCCTATGCACTTTAAATTGTTACGCCCCCCCCCACACACACAATTTCCAGAGCACCTCCCCGTCCTTCACTTTTACCTTGCCAGTTTGGGATTGTAAAGGATTTTCCCTTTATTCAAACTCTTTTATTAGTTTTTGCTTTCCGCTATCCACCTTCTATGAGCCCGCTGTGTCCTGGACTGGTAACCACAGCCGTAAGGAAAGGGTAGTGGCATGTTTTTGCCTCTCTTGTTCATTCCTTACCTTACAGCATCACGGACCTCCCTTTTGTAAATTAGTATGGTAAATTAATGAAATCGTTTGCAATTACAATATAGAGTACACGTTATTGTATGAAATGTTTTCAACTTGTTTATTCTCATCTTTAACTATATTTTACTTTTAGACATCCTTATTCTTTGTTGAGTCACTGTCATTGTACTTGTACAACAAAGGTTTTCTCCAAGTTTTGAACATTGTAAAATCGTCAATGACTGCATTGTAATCAATATCCATTGTAATCTCATTTTGAGTACATTTCTACATCAAACTATTAAGCGTTTCTTTTTCTATAGTAGATCTCATTTCAGTCTTTGCTCTCTTAAGGGCAGAAATGCTTCTCTCATGATTCGTTAGGCATTAGTAAGTTCGCTGTAATTTCAATTTTTTTCTCTTTTTTCGCCCTCCAATTTTTGTACCCTAGGCATGTGCCTAGCGTGCCTAGGCAGAAAAGCAGACCTGGTTAATATAACTATCATTTGCAGCTTTCCGAAAGGGAATTCATGCAGGAAATTAGTTTGTAAATTTCCTTCTGGAAATCGATTCCACATCTCCAGCAACACTATTTTCAGATCTTGGATTATTTTCGAAGGGGAATGGCGAGTTGTTTTTCTTTTCTTAGAGCGGATATCAAATAATGCATCTGATCCATTTAGCGAATTTCCAAAATTTTGTTCGCTATATGAGAAGCTCTATGAGAATGAGCATTGTTATATATTTAAGAAATCAGTGCCAACTACGTCCCTGTAAATGCAAATATAGTGCTCTAAATTTTTACCTCCATACGTCACAATAAACATAAAGCCTCTTTCAAAGGCAAGGTAATCTTTGTTTCCGTCCAAAATGACGCATGCTGTCCATACGAACAAACCTCCACTATATATATAGTAAAACGATTTCTTTCTCAGAAGCTGGAGGACATGTAGAGAAGTCTAACTTCCTCCAGATAAGGGGTCGTCAAGAATCTGTGGGGAAGCCGAATATGTATTCATAAAGGAACAGAACGGTCACTCGCCAATACCTATTCCATTACCGATGTTCTTTGTGACATGCTGAACGGCCTTTTCTATGCATAGAAATGAGCGAAATACTAACACACAAGCTCTTCACGTTTTCTTGGTTGAATGGTTTTTCATCAATGTCCCACTCCTATGCAGGAACCTCTTAAGAATTCTTGAGGCCCTTGGCCCAGAGATATCTTACGACTTTTTGTGGCCCTGGTCTCCTATGCAAAAGTAAGTCCTTTCTATGACCCTTAAAAGTAAACACTTCTAACACACATTTTACTCGTACAAACGGCTATCTGAAACAAATAAATGCGCATGACTCAGAATCTCACAAACCTAAGCACAAATCGTCTCGACTAACTGATGGTAGTGATGGTTTATGGTGGTAGGCCTATCTCTAGAAGTGGACAAACCTAATAATCCCTCCTCGTGGTCATCTCCTAATAATGCAGTTTTACAACTGTTGCCAGTTGACTTGTAGTTTGAAATTCCCAGTCTTTCGGAGAATATGTCCGAGAATAAAATTCGATCATTAAAATTATTCAAAGCCTGATCTTATTGAGGCTGAGTCGGGAACTAAACGAAGCCCCCACTGAGGCCAAGGCCCATGCCTTAAGTGTCCCTGATCCTATACAACACGAAGGCTATTGAGGACGGACCTCATAATTTTGAACCCTGGTCAAGCGAAGAGGGCAACACCTAAACTGTGGCACCTCACTCTCCAAACTTCTACACTACTCTAAAGTAAAGATTTTAACCCTCGTCAGATTTAACATGTATTAGTTCCTATACGCGGCAAATTTTCAGTGGTATCAGGACTCGAATCCACGACTCGTTAGAAGCAACGCCGACTCCAAGTTCATGACCTTTATCACTTGACTACCGATGTTAAAATCTTGAAAATTGATCTCTGGGAATAGCAACACTTGAATCTTGAGGTCTTAAAACTTTATAAAGTATACAAAAAAAGCCTAGAATCTGTTTCGTACTTGTTAGATATCTCTGTAATAGACAAATATCGATCTTCATTAGTTTTTGTGCTCTTCCTTACCGAACTCAAGTTTTCCCGCGATGGAACCAATATCATTAAAGATTCACCATATAGCTGCACAAAAGCCATTGAGCGTTATATTAAAGTAATAAACTATCCGCATTTGCGATTGCCCTCCATCAAGTCTTCTGATGATTTGCTACCTTATTCAGTTATCCAAATGTTGATGGTTACTCATCTTAACTGTTTGCTTTTAAAGTTCTCCGAATGCTGGAAATAAATGCCATAAAAGTCACCTTTGTTTGAAAATATTAATTTTATTTTTCACTCATAGCTTTTGAGAAATTGAACTACATATGCAAATTACCTCAATTCTGCACATCAATGTATATATATGAGTGGGAAAATATTTTACAAATTGCCTCCTTCAAAAAAGTTTTCTCTACATCCGTCTTTGTGCGCATATTTAGAAACACTGCAGTTATGATATCAACCAAAGGATCAATATATTGATCTTGTACTCATTTATCAGGTTTGATATATATAGAATGAGCTGTGAATTATTTTAATTGACTTTTTTATGGGAAATATAATTCCGAGAAATCTGTATTTTTGAACAATTAAAATTTATACAACATTTTCAAAAATCTAAAGTTTATTAAGAAAAAAAAGTATTGTTTGATAAATTTAATTAAAATATTTTTTTTTTAAATTTTACAAAAGCTTTTCTTCAAAATTTTTAAAAACATTTTCTTGACAAGTCGAATTTAAAATTCTTGTAAATAAAATAAAATGAGACAGAAATTTCTTTGGGAAAGGTGGAGGCAGGAATTTATAGATTTATTAATTTTCAATAAAAAAATACAGAAATGTTTTAAGAACTTTATTGAAATAACTCTTAAACGAAAAATTAGCTTACATTGTTCTTCTAATTTGCATTTGGGGGTGTAATTTCAATTTTAGGAAATTAAGAATTTTTGAAGTTTTTTTAAAATTTTTATGAAATGTTCAATTTTTAAAAATTTTTTGTCATTTTAAGTTATTTATGTTTCTTAGATTATTGACAACAAAAGAAGCATGGATTTTAAAATCTTTTCCCTTGTTGATTTTTAATAATTATTTATATAGCAAAGCCTGGAAAAAAACGCGAAAATTTTTTAAATATTAAGCATTTTTTAAATAAATAACTAGACACAACTCGAACCTAAATGAGTACTAACCTTTATAGAACATATATTTGGGAGTATATACGAAAAAAATTCAAGACTCTATCTTGAACAGGAAAAAAAATGCCTTAGGGGTTAGAAAAAAACCACTTATATCTTCAAAATTGAAAGCCTGAGAAAAACACATTTAAAGTTTTTAAAGCCGTAAAGGAAAATCTAATAATGCCTGTAAAGCTCTAAATCCTTAATATGTTATTTTCCAACTTCTACATTAAACAGTTCTGCATTAAATTTCTACATTAATCTTCTACATATTCTACAGTAAAACACTAATTTAAATAAATATGAATGAAAATATTTTTTTTTAACTCAGAATATATTTTTACATAATATTGATAGCATTAATTACAACTGCAGGTTATTCAGTTTAATATTTACACAAAAAATTTTGAAACACAAAGCAATTATGTACAATAATAATGATACTAACTTAACTAAAAATCGCCAGGCTTGTTCATAAAATTTAATTTTTTTTAGTTTTAAATCGGGACAGTTTAGCAAGTTTGAGTTTTTGTTGAACAACTTTAAAATACTATAAGATAGTACTATACGATATTTACTATAATGTAGTTTGGAGCATCATGGAAATATTCAATTTTAACTGCAATACTTCTACTCAGAAACTTCGATTTGGAATTCTAATTGCAGTATCAGCTGAATGCTGGATTTTAGATACATCATTTTCAGTAGTATTCCATCACTTCCAAATATTGTTTCTCATAGCAACCTGATAATGTTTTAGCCGTGGCATTTTCTCAATTGGAAAAAATTAATGAAAACTAAGTAAAAAGCTTCCAAGTCATATAAACTATGTGTAAAAATAAATATTGATCTTGAAATCAATTTTAATTAAGTAACATTGAGAGAACTCAAAAGATTCAAAATAGCAAACAGAAATGATTCGCGCGAGTAATGAAAATTGCAGTAATATCCATTTCACACTGAAAAAATGGATTGTGTTCAAAATTATCTTTGATTAATTCAATTTAGAAATGTAAAAGGCTTTAATATAAAACCGAAACTAAAATCTAGACTCAGAAAACTTCAAATATTTTAAAAACTAATTGGCTTTCAGATCTGAAATTTTGGGACAAGCTTTTCAAATATATTAGCCATAGAAAAAAAAACGATATTTCTGTTATTTTTAGGGTACTGTTATGCCTTAACATCAAATTATAAAATCAGTATCTGATAAATCAGTATCTTTGAGTATAATCTATTACCAAAATGTTATACATGAAAACCACGGAATCCCTAGAAATGCATTAGCACAAAAAGAACTAAAAAGAACACTCGCTCTACAATCAAAATACAGATTTCATTAGCATATTGATTCCAGTTATTCTTCAATTTATTGCAAAATTCATATTATAAACCTCAGAGTGAGACTCCTTTTCTTGTATGTGTGTGTGAAATTGAAACAATTTTTTTAATTGTAATGTACTAAAAACAAAGAATAAAAAAGTACTTATGTAACTAAACATTAATTAAAATAAAAAAATTAAACTTCATTTAAATAATATTCAAGCTCTGTAATGAATGTTCTAATAATGGGAATAAATGATTTTTTTTCTTTGCAATATTTTATTTTATTGATAAATATTCTAGAATTATTTAAGAATCTTGGAGTCAGAACTCATATTTACACTTATGTCAGTATTCTGGAACCAAATCACAAATTGTATACAGGTGGAGAATTTCAAATAAATATGTCAGTTTTACCTAAAGAGAAAATCACGCATATCATATATAAAACATACTACATGGTACTTTGGCATTGACAGAAGCTGAAATTCCTTTAAATAACTAACCTATAGTAAAAACAAGAATAAAAATGTCAGATAAAAAAAATGTAAGAACTCATGTAAATGAATAAACCCTCCTTTTACTTAAATATTTCAATCTATTGAAGCATTTGATTTTATAGTTCTATGAAGTCTTAAGTAATGAATATCCATTCTCTCAATTTTATATTATTATTATATATTTAATAGTACATATACATCAGTGGCGAACTCAAGAGTGCTCGGGGTCCGTTTTTCCCCCCAATGCCCTTGATTTTTTTTCCGATTGATTCTAATCCTATATGTATATAGTACGCAAAATTTAATTAAGTATTTGTTATTAGTGATTAATTTTATTAATTAATGATAATTATTCATTCAATAATTAATTTTTTACTATTTTTTTATCCCGATAATCTATAAAATTAAAAGAATAGATTGGGCGGCGTATTGGAGCAAGATACGACAATAGTGGACTTTCGACCCTGCCCCCCCCCTCCCTTGAAAAATTACTGTGTACTACTGATATACAATGATTACAAGCTATTTCAATTAAATGAAACAGTACAAATTCAATACCATGTATGCTCTACATGCATTTAAAAGACAATATCTTGACTTGTATTGGAGGCCATAAGGGCCAGCTGCTCTCAAGTCCAACTACAGTTCTTGATTGCTTAAAAACGCACGGGTTCATGGACTTGATCTAGATGTTTCTGTTGGTCAAGTAGGATAAGAAACAACAACAACAAAAGACAATATATATAATTGTAAATAAAAATAGTTATAAACCTAAGTATAACAGTAAGAAATATTAGTCACAGTAGTACAATAGCAAACTCTTGGCCTTAGGAACAAAGAACGCAGATTTAAACATGTTTTTTAGCTAGCCAACCTTCCCCTGCAATTTGCCTATACTACTGAGTCATACGGAAAAAGAGGAAATATTATAAATATATAATTATTACAAAATAAAATACATTAACGCCAATTTAATAATATGTAACTGGAAAACTTAATAAATTATTTAAAATAATATTGAGTTAAAAACCTTTGTATAAAATACTTCTAGGATAATAAAATTTACCACGTTAACACAACACCTAGTTAATATTTCCCGCCATTACAAAAGTAAGAATAGTATCGCATATATATATATATATATATATATATATATATATATATATACATACATACGCTTAGTTAATTCTTCTACAATAGACTTTTCCATCATTTTTAAAGTTGTGTTTCTTGAAATCTGGTTTATATCTTCTAGATTTGTTAGTGATGTAATTTTGTATTATCAATTTTATTATGCCATGTATTTCTTTCATTTTATGTTACTATATATATACACACACATATGACTATATGCATTTGTGTGTTATAGTTAGTTATACTATAGCTTGCTTACTACTATAAAATCTTGATCTAGTTAATTTAATAGAACAAATAAATTAAGAAAATATATTATTCCAGAATATGGGAAATCTTAGAAGTTGAAATGCAAATCCAGTACGGAATATGTATTTGAATAAGATTGTTCAAGCTTGGGACTTAACTGCAGGGTTAATCATGTCTTAAGGTGCCAATGTTAAATAGATAGATAAATGCAAACACATGTAAAAAACGTTTTAAAATTTTTAATAAAATTGTCAAGTTTTGGATTTATTAAAAAAAAAGAATAAGCTCTGAATGTGATAAGGTATTTTCAAATATAAATAGTTCATTATTGAATGCTTTAAGTTTAAGATTGTGACAATATGTGATAATTGTAATTATATTCATTCCGTTTCATTATTAAATAACAATATTAAGTAATCAAAAAAATATTCCCGTTTTTATAATATACTGTAATTCTATGGGTGTTTACACTTGTTACCACACAAAATTCTTTGAATTGTTTATCCGTAATATTAGCACGTGTTTTAATTTATTGACCGATTTTTGAACACCATTTGCTTTAATTTAAAACATGATTCATATATATATATATGTGGGGGGGGGGGTGAAACAAACTGTATTACTTGTGTGTTTGTTGTATATATTTAAGCGAATAGGACTAATACTAGAGGAGCTCCAAAAACAGTTAATACAGCGTTTAGGGAACAGATAATAACATAAAAAAAGACCCAAAGATGGTTTAAAATTTTTCATTTACGGTTAAATTTTTAGAAGACGACACCACGTCAGGTTGGCCATCAGATCTAAATATCTACGAATTGGAGACAATGATTGAAATTATTTCTACTTTAACGTATCAATAGTTTGTAAAAGTATTCAAAGTAAGTGATAGACAATATACACGCGGAAGCATTAAAAAAATAAGAAGAAAGGTGAAAATTAAGTAAATGAGTGACGCACGACTACACGTTGCTACAAAGACCCTCAGGTATAGTGGTTAGTGACAGTGACTGCTGTGCCGTAGGCTTGGGTTCGAATTCCGGAGAAGGCATGGATGTTTGTCAATGTATAGTGCCTTTGTGGCAGAGGGGTTCTCTAAATATCCGTCAAGCTACAAGTCCTCTTGTGTGGTTGGTGGTAGGCCCCTGGCCACCTCCAGGGTGTTCTCTTTCAAAATTGGGATGGAACCGAGACAAATCTACTGACACATGTATGGCGCTCAAAGCTACGGCTAACGACAGGCGTACATCTAGCCCTTTGCCAGGATGAATTTCGTGAGCCTCGATCTGACACCATCAGAGAGGTGGCATTAGTAACAACAACAAAAAGATGATACTCTCGAGTCCTAAATATATCCTTATTTCTCACCCCCCCCCCAGATGTATCCTTATCGGATTATTTCTATTTTTACCCTTGATCGACCACATGTGGGGCAAAAATAATTTAATAATTAAAAATAATTCGCAAGAGAGGTGTGCAATATTTTTAAAAAAATAAAAATAAGTAGTTTTGTGTAAATGGAATTTATAAATTAGCTACCTTATTGGAAAGAGTTACACAATATGAGAGTGGGTATTTTGATGAATTTATAATGATGAATCAAATTATTTATTATTAAGAACACATCAGGTTTCTTTTTTTCTTTCCTCAATGCAAACATGACAGATTTTCTTGACCACCTGATTAACATCACAAAATTATTAAATAAGCAAAATTCAACCTTAAAAATAAATAGTTATTCGGAAATTAAATAAAAAAAACTTTTAAAAAATAATTCCGAAAATCAAGCCTGTTATATCTACCTTAATCTAAAAGAATACCTCCATCAGCAGAGAAAAATTCTCAAAAGCCTAGCTTCCTATTTTTGATAAAGACTCGGATAATAAAATAAGAAAAATATCTCGAAATAACACTTTTTACAGTTTTGTACGGTTATTTTTTTCGGCCCTTCTTCTTTAAAATTGAAGAAAATAAGACTAACCTTAGATTTTCTGAGGATTTTGTACTCTTTTTTTGTTCGTCTGTACATTTCTTATTGAAGAATTCGAAAAAATTTTGTACATGCATCATAAACTAAAGAAACACGCAGTGATCCTTGATGTGATTTTTTTTTTATTTTCTACCTTTACTTTTAGAGATTTTCTTTATTTTTGCTTTTGGTCTCACAGTATTGATCGTAGTAAGTCTAGCATGACTCCTCTCAGGAGTCAATATTAATCCCGCATTGTCTGTGCATTCATTTTTGCGGGAAATTCCGTTCTATTACTCAGTAGGGAAGTCGAAGCACAGGATGCATTACGGTTGCCGTGTTAATAAAAAGCATAAACCGAATCACGAATAAAAAAAATCATCTTTACCTGATGGGCCATGTATTACTTGAAACAAGATAGGAAATTATTTATATGAACAACTTTTTTATTTGTTGATTTGTCTTGTGTTGCATTAAAAAACTTATACATGAATGTATGTGTGAAATGATTCTGAATATCTCAAAAAGAATGAATCAAAATGAGGCTTGAAATATTTACTAAGATGCTGTTAATATGCTTAATTTTGATTCCCTATATGTATATGCATTGTTGTGCAAAACTTAAGCAACAGTGCAAATTTTAAGCAAATAGCCATGAAATTATAGGGAAAAAAAAGTTTATTGCGTTCAGAGTACAATGAACACGCAATTTTTAGTAGAAAGGTGATACGTATGCAAATGTCAGGAACAAAATGTCATAGGCGACGTGAGTGTACGCAAAACGCGTGCAACTCGACTACATTAAAAGGAAGAACGAAGGCTCAATTAAAGACATTCACTGCAAGTGCAAGGGAGTCCTTTTGTGAAATAGGGCTAAAAGAAATCATATGGACGACTCCACATGTGGAAGAATGATCGGAAAGCTGGAGGAAGGGCGTAGCTTGACCAGTGCAGTTGAAGATTTCGGAATCAACAAAAGCGTCGTTTCGCGGGATTGGAAAGTTTTCCAAACCGTATAGGTACAGCTGTTAGAAAGGTTGGTGGTGGCCGCATTATGAAAAAATCTGCAGTGAACGACCGATATATCATCCTACAGGCGAAAAGACCCCGATATTAGTCAGCAAGCGCCATTGCTGCTCAGCAAATGTGTACAGCAAAAGGGCAATAAGTGTCATGGTTTACTGTGGCCAGACTCCTTCACAAAGATTGTCTATTCACTCGCCGTCCTGAAAGATACATCTCTTTGAAACTTGACCACTGGTGGTGTAAGGATCACAAAAACTGTGCATCTCATCAACGCGGGGAGTCGTGTCCTCTTTACGGATAAGAGTCGTTTCGGTGCTACAAGCGATTCTCATCGCCAATTGCTTTGGAGAGAGGTTCTGGAGTTGTCGTCAGGGGTGGCATTATGCTGAACAGATGGATTGAACTCTCCGTTTTCGACAGAGGTTCTGTAACCGGATATCGCTATTGAAAGGAGGTGATCCTTCCGCATGTGCGTCTGTTCCGAGGTGCTATTGGACCCAACTTCGTTTTCATGGATGACAATGCACGGTCACAGCGGACTGCTGATATTCAGCAGAAAAGTGAAGATATCACTCGAAGGGATTAACCAACTTTCTCCCCTGATTTAAATCCCATAGAACATGCGTAGGATGCTTTAGGGAGACGCCTTGCGGTACGATTACATCCTCCGGAAAACACTGGAGAGCATCCAACAACAGAAACAGATGCTGATTGAGGAATGGACACTCTTAGCTCAAGAAAGGTTCGACAATCTGGTGCTGAGTATGGAGAGATGGTGTGAAGCAACCATTGCAGTAAGTGGAGGGCAGATTCAATAATAAGAAACATCTACTTGTTGTTCTTCCTCTTGGACAAACAATCATGTGTAACAATACTATGAATTCAATAAAGCCTTTTTTTTTTGTTTGATTCCATACTATATACATTGTATTCCTTTTTGCGCAACTATGCTTTTGTCATCGTTTAAGTATAAAATGCGGTCTCTCATTTCTGAATTTCATGTCTTTCAGATAATTTCTCGTGGAGTTATGTCATAAAAAAACAACTGTTGCTTAAGTTTTGCACACCATTGTATACATAAAGAAGTTAAGGAGTCATTTTCGTCCTTCGTCTATGGTTTAAAACTATGCAGCTCAAGAGCCATCACCAATGGTTCTAGTGTTTTTTAACTAGGAAATTATTTCAAAATAAAGACCTAACAACAAATGCTTGCTTTTATTTTATTGGTGCGTCAAAATAAAAACTTGAAGATATATTTTGTTTCAGCACAATTAGCAGAAAAAAAGTCACATTTTTTCTATTATTTTTATATGTATTTGAAAAAAAAAAAATGTTCTTAGTCCTTTATTTTTGATGACAGTATAATACTTTAAAATTCGTTTGGCTTAATGTTTTGAAATATAATACTAAGCTTCTTCTTTATATATTACAAAATTTCTTTGAATTAAAAATTTCAAAGTGAGAACAAAATTGAAAGAAAATATTTTGTTGAGTCTGCAGTAACATATAATCCATTTTTGTAAGTAACATTCTCTGCGTACAAATTACAAAGGTGCCTCTTATACAATAATTGAAAATATTGTTCGATGTAATAATTGTTAGTCAATAAAAGTTCAAATCATCAATACAATCACATTTTTATTAAGCTCGTCGACGTCGAAGGGAAGAGTGATTTAATTGGACATTATATTTTGACATAGCATATATTTTTGTAAATGATCTCCATCACTTATTAAAATGCTTACTCACTCGAAAATTCCACCCCCTTATCCACTATGTGATTTTAAAGTGTCTCAAATTCCTGAAAGTATTGACCATTACAATGAGAAGTGTCGACTGAAATTTGTATGAATCATTGATAGTAATTCTATACCTGAGAAGTCGTCTCGCTCTCGAAACTTCCACGCCACGTCAACGAAAGGACTTTGAATCCCTCTACACGGCAGATAGGACCTGAACAACACCAACCAGAGTAAAATTTACATCGCATGAAAAAGTTGCACGAGGGCTATTGGTGATAAACCTCGTAATTTTGATCCATGGTCAAGTGACGAGGACGACACCTGAGCTGACACTCCCCTCTCCTAACATCCACCAATGGGAGAACGTTTGAGCCTCGATATATTTAACGTGCATCGGACCCCTGTGCAAGACGGGTCTTCAGTGGTACTAGGCTCGAACTCATGACATGCCTACTACAAGTCCGTGATCTTGACCACTAGGCTACCGTGGTCACACAACACCAGCCAGAAGTCCATGATTGTGACCAATAGGCTATTGTGGCCTACATCTCGTGTAGGTTTGTTGTTAATAATAAATGGGTTTGTAACTGTTATCTTTAATCGAAAAAGAAATAAAATGCCAGCATATTTTTTTTTCATGAAATTGATTTAGCACTTAACAATAACCTATTTTAGACTGTCGCGGCCTTAAGATCACAGGTGTAGTCTGGGGCACCAAATCAATATGCATTGTTAAAAAGATAGTTCCTTTTATTTCGGTTCAATTAATTTACGATCAATCAAGATTATAAACCGAGGGAGCAATCAATTTAGATACCTACCTTAAGTTCGTAAGACAAATAATAAAACACTCACCTGAGTGTGATCCGATAGAAGAGTACTCGCCAGATTTCTCCTGGGCCAACTATTATCCACTGTCAAACTTCTGATCTCTTTCACCAAGGTTTCCGAAAGGCACTTCGCTAACCTCCCTTTAATAACACCGTAATGATTAACTCTAACCCTCACATTAATAGGGTTTAAATAGCATTCAAATTAGCATAAAATCAAGTTCTGTCTACGGAAGGCGGTTTTAAATCAATACCTTAAAATAAGGAAAGAAAAAATCGAATCACAAGTGAAAAAGTTCGTTAAATAGAAAATGCACTTCGCTGGATGCTATTTTACGAAGAAAACAGGGAGGTGTTCTTTGTTCTAGGAAAAATTTCTCAAAATGGACTTTGACTGCATTTTTATTACAAAGAGCATTTACAAGCAATGTGAGAAAATATTTTGAAACCATACAATATATGATTTTAGGAATTCTTGAATACTAATAACATGAATATATATATACTAACATAAATCACCTGATATATCAATATTCATTTAGTTTAAATTAGTACTCATTTAGTTATTTTATCGATACTCATCAACCGAACTGGGTGGTAGCCCTAAGCTAGGAGGTACGACGGCAGCTTAGCTTCTGAATGCGTCGGTAACAAAAATACTTGTACATTGAGAAAAAAAAAAAAACTCGAACTGTTATGATCTTTTTCCTTCTTAAATATAGTTTTATAAATCATGGATATATTATTGTAATGATCATTTTAAAGAAATTAAACTTTCTTCACAATAATTGTTATACTCTAAACTTTAGAGTCTAAAGCATCGCTGAATCTTTTCGATCTATAAAAATAACAATTCGTATATCATTTCATGCTAAGATCGTTTCGCGTTAATGATTATGGTAGAGAGGTATCCAAGTAGAGAGTCATGATCGTTTGAACTCTGGGCCTGGGTTGTCAAGTTGCGGGTTCGAGTCCCAGTACTACCGAAGACCCGCCGTGTAAAGGGTTTGATACGTTAAATCTATACATTTGCGAAGTCCTCCCGTTGGTCTGGTGTGCATGCTTAGAGAGGAGGTTGTCAGCACTGATGTCGTGCACATCACTTGACTGGGGTTCGGAAGTACGAAATCCGTCGCCAAAAGCCCTCGTGTTGTTTCATAGTGCAACGAAAATTAAAATCAATCAGTCATTTTAAAGGTTTTTTGCAGTTTTAAGTCACTCATGATGTAAATAAGTTATTCCTTGCAAAATTTAAAAGTTTCCGATAAAGAAGTAGAAAATGCCTTAATCGATTCTGCATTTCATAACTGAATAATATCAGTTGATGATAAATATTTTCAGTGAAAAACCAATTAGCATGCTGTGTTATATCAGATAAAAGTATTTTCAAAATTTTGCAGTATGTTTGCGTATTCATACCACACAATTTTTTAAAATGTTCAAATTACAAAGTTATTTTAGGCATACAAAAATTAGCGAATTTCTATGTTTTTTAATTTTCAATTTTCTAAAATTAGGCAAAACTCCTTTGATTCTAGTGTATCATATATAATGTTTCTTTTTAGTTTAGTGTACAACAGAAATTTAATTTTCATTATTTTTGTAAACTTTTTTCTCCTTTTAGTTACCATTTAACTTTATATATTTTGATACAATGTAGTTGGATTATATATTTAGTTATTGTTAGTTTAACATTGAAGAATAATATAAATGATTTTTGATGTCAAGAAGCACATGTGTAAGCGAACATATAGGAACAAAGAATTTTATGACAATATTTCAGAATTTTTACATTACGCTTTATTTTTACGGGATAATTTGGGTTTGATTTTTCAAATTTTTTTTTATTATATTAATTTCTTAACATAATTCACACCTGTACTACCTGTACACCTACTACTTTTTCATTGTTTTTCATTTTTGTTTACTGTACGTTTCATAATTCGTAATAAATTGATTATTGCTTAAACTAATTAGAAGAAGATAATCATTTTATGTATAGCAGAAATAATCTTTAATTTATGAATATTTTGACATTTTTGTTTCTAAAACTTGTGTGAAATATTAAATTTGATTTTGTGATGCTTTGAAACATATGAGAACATTATTTTACAGGATTTTATAGACGCAAAAGACTCTTAAAATTAATTCTAACCATAAAACAGGAATAATAAAATCAATTAATTTATACATCAATCTAAATCTGATACTTTTCAGACTTTTTTACTGTCGAATTTAGCTCCATTTTTATTTGTTTTGTTTTTTCTACAAATGGCACACAGCATTTAGTAATTTTTAAGTTACGTAAATACTTATTCATACAGCGGATACAGTTTAAAAATTTCTCTAGTGGAATCCAGATTAGTTTTAATCACATGAACTCAACATTTCCTTTTATTTTTTATTCATTCCTTTTCAATTCTAGTTTTAAGATTGAAGTAAAAGACAAAGGAGTGAGAAAATAAAAAAGGGCGAAAATAAATCAAGTGTTTCCTCTGTTCATATTCATAATGCTAATGCTTATATAAAAGAGAATATTTTATGCTAGTGTACCAAGTTAGAATGTTCTTTAACATTAGCTTGTGTAGTTTCTATAATGTTTGCTTTAGAGATTGTCACTGTAACAAAGAAATATTCAATTTCAAATTCTGGAATGAGGGCGATTTTTCTTTAAATAGTTATAAAATAGTTTAAATATATCCTCACAGATGGCAGCACGATGTCAAATACAAAGTTTCCCTACGTTTAGTAAAATTTTATACCTTATAATGCATAACGTTCCCATAAAAACAATTTTAGGAGGCTCTCACGTGTTAAGTCTTTCTTTAAAAGGGTCAAATATTCTAAGTTTAAGAATTTATGTAAATAAAAACTACAGTAGAGAAAAATATTGTTATTTCATTTACTTTTCAAATTCGTCTCTAGATGGCAGCACCAAAATAAGAATTTATTTTAATGATTTCAAATATAAATGGTAGCTGAGAGCGAATTATGTTTTGTTCTGCAAAAGAGACAGTAAAATTTCTTCCATTCTTACTTTAATATGCTTACGAATATAAATTGTTCCAAAATGTTCCAATAGGATTGTGCAAAGCATACGAGAAACATATAACACATATTCTGAAAGCGAAATTAAAAATTATATTTTCTTCATCACTTCTAAGTCACAGACAGGACCGGATCGTGACCTTTGAGGGCCCTGGGCTAATGATACCTAGGGGGCCCCTAAGTAATTAAACATTTTGTGATTTTCCTAAAAAAAAATTTGCGAGGAAAAATTTTAAATATATACGAAATTTTCTCTTAAGGGTTTTTTTTTATTTCAAACAATTTAAATTCGTATTAAACAATAACATAATTTTCAAAAAAAACCTTTCTACACTTTTCTGCTGCAAATTCTTTTATTTGCTCATCTCATTTTAAGTATTTAGGGAGATCAATATTAATAGAGAGAAGTGATAAATAAGTAAGTCTAGTATTAGTCATTGTTGTTCTATATAGGACATTTTAGAGAATGCACACTTCGCTTCATTAGTAATAGGGAGCGTTATAAAAACCTTTAAAACGGTATACAAATTTGGAAAAACGTCAACAAGTTTCTTTTCAAAAATTAAATTTAACATATCACTACAAGTATAGGACAGCTAAGTTTGTTTTAGATAAGTTTTGAGTTGAACATCATTTACTAAATGTTGGTCCACGTCATCTGAATAGGGAGTACACTCTCCAGGTCGACGTTCTCCTTACTTTGATCTTGCAAATCCATCAAAAATTTAAATACTATATTCTGCATATGCTTGATTTCTATTTAAATCAAGGATTAGCTTATCTAACGAAACAATATGTCCTTTTTAAATTTTTCTGTCTCATACAGAGCTTTTTTTGTCGATTTATCTGCAAAGTTTGAAGTAACCCGTCTCTTGTTCACATCACTATATTCTGTTTCCACACTATGACTTAATTTTTTGGCTCCGTCTTGATACTCCTTAAGTTTTTGATCTGATTAATGTACATTGCTTATAAACGATTTTATTGACATAATTAACTTCTTTCCCTCACAGATGTCCAAACCAAGGGGTTGTAATTTTTTGTTAACTGAATTAAATCTTTCAAAAATTTCTTCCTGAAATATAACTAAAATGGTAGTTTCGAATTTTGTTAACTTATTAAAAGAATTTACTGCATTTTTTCGAAAAGCATTTTTTTTTATTTTCCTTTTCATTAAATGTTTTAAGAATATTCATGTTATTACCATAATTATCTTTTAAGGCTTCAACAGCATTGTAGTGACAAGACTATCTGGTCTGACTTAAACTTTTTAAGGTAAATTTCAGTTTAATTTCACGAGTTAGAAGCTCCCACCTACGGGTCAAAGTAGAAAATAAAATATATATTTGTTGCACTAAGCCAATGAAGTTCACTATTTCAGTTTCAACCTTTCCTGATTTTGCACCAACCAGACGAAGGAAATGTGCAGCACACTATGCATAATTAGCGAATTTATTTATTTTTCTTTTAGAAAAGCTTGCACACCATTATATCGATCGGACATATTGGCAGCGTTGTCAAATGACTGTCCACTACAATTATGCTATAGCAGTCCATTTCTTTCTAAAAATTCTTGTAGATAATTAAATAAGTATATTCCAGTGTGACTACTAATCTTTATTAATGAGACACTTCTTTCATACATTTTCCCCCGAAAACAATATCGTAGTATAATTGCAAATTGGCACAAATTTGGTGTTGATCCATCACAATTGAATAGTACGTTGTGTAAACGTTATTTGAGTTGTCTGGATTATTTGCTAATATATCGTTTTTGATAAGTACAACATTAACGATTTTGGTCGTAATTCTCACTGCTCAATATGTTCACCAATGAATGGGTCGAACTCTCCGCAAACAGTTCCAGGGCACCCATAAATATACCAATATGAGGTGAACAAAAAATCTTCATCGATACCTCTAGATGTTAAACCTCTTATAGCCAAATACTGTACTACCGCAATAACACGTTTGAGGACATTGTGGTAATATTATATTGTGCATCTATTCTTAGTTGTTCCTGTAACTGTTTATCTAACAAGGGGAGGACACGACTAAGGAAATTCATTTGGGACGAGATTTTGTGTAATAGTAGTACTTCTTTAGGGTGTTCCAACCGCGAATATAATAGCACAGAATAGACAGTCAGTTCGAGAAAATAGCCTTCGAAATTCATGCTTAGCTTTTATACAGTAAAGTTTTTTTCAGTTCCAGAGATGCAGTGGCATAAGTGGTAGAGCACTTGCATTTCGCGCGGTCTTTCAGGGTTCGAATCGCGCGATCAACTTGCTTTTTTTTCCAGTTCATTTAATTATTTTTACAATTAAATAAATTTATTTAAAAAAGGCTTATTAAATATTTTATGAAATTACTTTATATTTTAAAAACTAAAGCAGTTACTATAATTATGTAAATATTTATATTATATTTTATAAATATATTATAATATTAATTTATTATTATAATATTAATTATTATAACATTATTAATAAATAATATTTATTATAAAAATATATTATATTAAACGATATTTTATAAAAGTATTTTGTATTTTAAAAAGTAAAATAATTACAAATAGTTTTATAATTAGTAAAAAATAGTTTTATAATATGTAACATTGTTTATGATATTTTATTATTAGAATTATTTTATAATTATATAAAATATTTGATAAAAAAAATTATTTAATTATAAAAATAACTAAATGAATTGATAAAAAGCAAGTCTACCACACGACTCGAACCCTGACCGAAAGCAAAAAAATGCAGGTACGCTATCACCTATGCCACTGCATCGCTGGAGCTGTTTAAAACTTTATTGTATAAAATGAATTGTATAGTATGAATTTCGATTGCTATTTTCTCTAAATTGACTGCCCATTCGGCGCTATTACATTGAGGGTTGAACATCCTAAAGCAGGGTCTTCAAACTGTGTTCCACGGAACCCTGGGGCTCCACGATTCACAATAAGAAATCTAGAAGATATAAATATGTATGCAAAATGGATTCACGTTCTCTATGAAGTTTATAAGTTACAAGTATCTAAAGCTCATCGCCCCCCCCCCTTATTCATTAAAACTGAAAATTTTATTTATATATAACTTTATTTTGCAAAACTTTTTAAACTTTTATTATAAAATAATAAAACGTTTATACTTTATGTATATATATACTTTCTACTAGATTGTGTGAACATTCTATTATTTTCTATCTCGGGTTCCATGAGATAATTTTATACTCATTAGTTAGCACGTCTCTTGCAAACTAAATAGTTTTCTAATGGAAAATGCACCTTTTTACATTTGTGGAAAACAACACCTATAATGAAGGAAAACGAACAACATATGTTGATGTTAAAATTTAAATTTAAGCAAGAACAGCTTCTTAATTTTAGGTTGCAAATTCTCTCTCACAAAATACACCGGATTTCTCACACATCTGTAAACATTTTGATGCCATTCAGAACATTGGGTTGAAGTGAAAGCTTTTTCTCAACGTCAGTGACTACAAAAACCAAGTATAAAAGCAAATTAAAGAATAAGTAATGCGCGATTGCACTTAATCTCAACAGACCTAGACTTTTGTTAAATTTATTAACAAAATTAGATTAGAATTTTTTTAGTAATAAAAGTGCAAGTACTTTTTTAATTGCTTTTACTTGAAGTGCCTGTAACATGTTGATCAACTTAAAATATTACTTTGAGACATATTG
Source organism: Trichonephila clavata (assembly GCA_019973975.1). Lineage (NCBI taxonomy): Eukaryota > Metazoa > Arthropoda > Arachnida > Araneae > Nephilidae > Trichonephila > Trichonephila clavata. Next base: position 227,887 of record BMAO01002686.1, read on the forward strand.
TTCAACGAATGTGTTTGGAATTGGGTTCCACGAAAACACTTTCTAGTTCAAGTTGTTCCACGAAAGTACTTTGAAATTCCAGGGGCTACATGTAAGTACCTTCAAGTTTTAGGGGTTCCGTGAGTTGAAAAAGTTTGAAGACCACTGTCCAAAAGGAATACTGCTAATGCACAAATAAAGTCTCGTCCACAAATGAATTTCCTTAGTCATGCCCACCCCTTGTAAAACAGACTTATTTTATTTTCGTGTCAACAAAACTAACACTGAATTTTTATGTTCAATAGAATTTTCCTGATTTTCTAAACAACTTATTAAGTGTTTCCCATCAGAAAAATCTGCTGTGTATGCGATTTTTTAAACTTAAACCCAACATTTTGCAAACACTTTTCGGTCGAGGCATTACTGATGTCCTCTGTCTGAACAATATATTTTTTAGAAGGCTGCTGGTCATCGAGATCTTGCATATTTCCCTCATTAATATTTGCTTATTGTGTTTCTCCAGTGCTTTTTTTTTTTGGCTAAGTTTCTTTCACTTCAGTAGCTTAATGTACACCTTGCATCCCCGCATTGCGGGGGCCCCCAAGGTTCTACTGGGCCCAAAGCCTATGTTATGTTATGGTTTTTCAATCCTTTGTAAAATCCGGTTTGGGGCCCAAAACCTGATTGCACCTGTGACGGGTGCTTACGCGTTTCACTAACCTTCTCTTATAAACTTTTAAATTGTATTTATTTTGACCAATCCCCACTGAGAGCTTAAAGTGTGATTTATGTAAATAAGATAGTTTCGGGTTTAGCGAGTTCGAAAGAGATATAAAAGGGAGAAATGAAATGAAGAGATAAGGATGACTAAGCGGTTTGATAGAGTAGAACTCCGTGTTTGGGATTGAAAAGTAAACTACGTGGTTGTCTAGGAAGGTGTTTTTAAGCGTCTAGAATTCAATTATGGACGACGGAATACTAACTGATATCACGAGGGGAATAACACGTACAATCAAACTACACATTTAAATCTAAACTACAAAAGTTACAGACCTGAAATCTTCTTCAGAAGGAACCTGGAACTAGTAGAATTTAGGAAGTGGCTATAATCTAGGATATCTTCAATGACTTCTGAACCGCCTTAAGGAATCTTTTTCAATAATCTTCAAATTTCACTTCATTAAACTAGACGCTTAAAAACACCTTCCTAGACAACCACGTAGTTTACTTTTCAATCCCAAACACGGAGTTCTACTCTATCAAACCGCTTAGTCATCCTTATCTCTTCATTTCATTTCTCCCTTTTATATCTCTTTCGAACTCGCTAAACCCGAAACTATCTTATTTACATAAGTCACACTTTAAGCTCTCAGTGGGGATTGGTCAAAATAAATACAATTTAAAAGTTTATAAGAGAAGGTTAGTGAAACGCGTAAGCACCCGTCACACACCTATTGCACAAAAATAAATGGCTACAGAAAAGTGCCACTACGTTTGTATAAGTGCTCGATGCTCATCGGCACCGTCCTATGATAGAGCATCTGTCTATTAATTTTTAATTTCCACTTATTTGGTGGTAAGGCGGAAGAACAAAAGTAACTTGTGCCCTTGCTCTCGAAAATAAAAATTAATTTGGTATAGTATTTCGGATATTTCATTTTTTTTAAATGTATTTTTACTGGTTTATTATTTTATTACTATTTTTATTGTAAGCATCTTTTTCTGTTTGTTATCTTCAACGGGGAACGGGAGCCCCTAGAACCCGGGGGCCCTGGGCTACCGCCCATTAAGCCCATACGTAGATCCGGCCCTGGTCACAGAGGTGTGACTAAAGAGTAATAATGCAAATCATACAGGGGCCTTTTTCTCATAGGATTGTTTTTACCAAATGTTACATGATAAAGGCTGGAATCAAAGTACTTTATCCGGGAAGAAGTACTCAGATAAAATAAATTCTGGTTATATCACAAGATATAAAGCATTTTATTATACGCAATAAAATACTGTTTACATAAAATAATATTTTCTGCAGGAAAAAGCTCGTATTGTACTTCTTATCTTGCAATATCAAATGGAATTATGGAAATAAATAGAAGTCGGGGGGGGGGAGGCACATTTACAACATACACTGCTGGCCACCGTAAATGCAACGCCAAGAAAGACAAGAGATAGCACAACAAAATTTATTTTGTATATAACATGTTGATCATGTATCAAATGATTAAATTTATAGACTTCTGTGAAGTGTAGTTCCTGCCAGAATCAGTAACCAGAGTAGCCGCCATTGTTGGAGATCACCGCTGCCACACGCCTCGGCATTGATTCAAAGTGATTTTGGATGTGTTTTTGGGGTACAGCAGACCAAGCAGTTTCCCCACGTTGCCAAAGTTGATCTGGTGTGGCAGCTGGGGGTGTAATCTGGGTCAATCGTTGAGCAACCATGGACCACATGTTTTTTTTATCGGCGAAAGATCCGGAGAGCGAGCCGGCCAGGGAAGCAATTCAATCTGGTGATTGACGAAGAACCTTTGGACAATGCATGCCACGTATGGTCGCGCATTATCCTGTTGAAATATGGCTGTGGCCAAGCCCTGAAGGTAAGGAAGGACAACTGGCTCCAACACCTCGGAGATGTAGCGCTGGCTGTTTAAAGTACCGGCAATGCATACTAGAGGAGTGCAGAGGGATATCCAATACCGCCCCATACCATAATACCCGGTGCAGGACCAGTGTGGCGGTGCATAACGCAGCTGTTCAGCATCCTCTCTCCACGGCCTCCAGACTCAAATCCGACCATCGTGGTGTTGCAGACAGATGCGTGACTCGTCAGTAAAGACAACTTCATTCCATTCTGCCGTCCACATCCTTCTTTCATCGCACCATTGGTGGCGGAGACGTCTGTGGTTCTGCGTGAAGGGTAGACCAAGCAATGGACGTCTTGCGGACAGACCACTCTGCTGTAAACGGCGTCGAATGGTACGCGTAGACACTGAATGATGCGTTACAGACTCAATGTGCTGTGCTATGGTTCGTGATGTGACTGAGCGATCCGTCACTGCCATGCGCACAATTTGCCTGTCCTCACGTGAAGTGGTGCACTGAGGTGGATGCGATAGACCACGTCGGTCCGTCGTGCCCTCCTGCATCCAACGGTCACATATCCGCATTACAGTTGTCAGGGCCGCCGCGTGGGTATTAGGCGCCTTTGTTCAAGTTGAAATTCGGTGCCCCTTTATGGGGTTCTGTTGCACTCTTATAAAGTGCTACAAATAAAAGTGAAATACTCATTTATAGTATTCGAAATTTGACTTTCGAACTGAAAAACTTTAAAATTATAATATTAAAACACGTTTGTCCTATTGTTTTTTTTATTATTATTTCATAAATTTTAAAAACAAAACAAAGCAAAAATGATATAAAATTTTTTAAGTAAAATATAAAAATTCGAAAATTTTTTCAAGTATTGATTCTCCTAGCTTTAGCAGCTACAAATCTCGTATCAATTCTTTTATATTTAATTTTTCCTAAATTTCGCTCTCTATGGATATAATTGACAAGTCCGATAATCTCTCTCCTGCGCCATAGTAGATTGCATGTAGTTTTTTTTTATAATTTTAAGTTTTGAAAAACTTCTTTCTCCAGTAGCCACCGAAAGTGGCAGGATTAAAGAAATCCGTAAAGCGATTGCAATATTTGGAAATGTATGGATAAGATTAATTTCATAAATATAATTTAAAACATCAATAGGTGACATATCCTCTTTAGTAAAACATCGCAAAGATTTTATTTCTTCGAAAAAGATTAATCCATCAATGTCCTTCTCATTAATATTTTTAGTATCCGTTAATTTTTGTTCTAATTCTTTGCAATGTTTTAAAACTTCATTGTCACTCCAGTTTTTTAAATTTAATCTATCAATGCCCTTTTCATTAACATTTTTAGTATCCGTTAATTTTTTTTTTTTTTGAGAACATGTTTCTAAAAAATATTTATTGCCCTAAATAAAAAAAAAAATTATTTTCCTTTCATTTACAAAATGTATGGTATGGCTTTCTTTCAATATGCTATTTGAAAGTCGAAAGCCCATTTATGTCATTTACAACTAAATAAAGATTCAGGTAAAGAAGCTAATTTAACTGAAAATTTAGAAACAATATTTTTTTTCAGAAAATTTATTTTTCAGAATTAAGTGTGAAATTTTTTCTTCTTTCTGCTGATTCAAAATATTTAAGTAAATTAAACCAATATTAATACAAATTACTAAAAAGCATTTGTTATAAGCAATTGAAATATTGAAAACACACACACACATCTCAGGTACATAATAATTATAAACATTTAATGAAAAAGCTATAATTATTAGTATTTTTTTGATTACTTGGAAATTGAAATTGTATATCAGAAATAGATAAATTAAATTCTACCCAATTAAAAGGGTAAGATTTATCTGGGTTTTATAGAGATAAATAAAAAGTTGCTCTTTGAATTATTTTGTTAATTTGAAAGATAAAAGTTTTTCTTAATTTCTTTCTTTTTATGAAAAAAAAAATAGACTGGACATTACTAACCGAGGAGATTTAAGGTAAAACCTAACTAAATTTAAGCTAAGTATTAAAAATTTGTAGCTAAAGCGTCATAAAAGCATTTGTTTTTACTCTCTTATACTGTGTAACAGGTACTAAATTTAACTTATATCTAATAAATGTTTAAAATTAACATGTGTTTTTTAGTTTTTCACACAACACTTCACTACAGATAGAAAAGTAAATGTGTTTTTAAAATAGCAGCTGTGTTTAAAGTAATGTGTCTTTAAAATAACCTACTGTCCAAAACACATTTGAAGTTCATGAATTTGCAAAAATTCAATATTAAGTAAGCAAGGGCCCAGATAGAAAAACATGACAAGTTTGAAATCCTCTGTTCTAAGCTATGGTGCTGACGCGTACTGTTTTTTTTTATTTCATAACTCAATTACTAACTCTAATTACTACTCAAATAATTTAAACTGTACAAAATATATATTGTGTTACAGATACTCAGCTACTCTCTTCTATAAACTTGCAAATTTTCTGCCTGTAAATTAATGTTTACATAGAAATTTTTAATAATTACAAAACAACCTGATTTTACTGTGAATATTTAAAAAAAAAATTTTCTCCTTGTAATTCATTAAAATTTCCTTCAGTTTGATTGCTAGAAGAATATCTAAAATTTTAATTTTACAATTTCTTTGTCATTTGGTTGAATTTTTTGGCAATTTTTGTGGGTTTATGTATAAAAAATTTACAAATTTAATGAAAATTTATGCAATAATACTTATATAAGAATATTTTTTTATCTTTGTATGTTTGAAAAGTTACATCGTACATACCTTACAAAAGATAATATCATTTTTTAAGAACTGTTATTCAACTCTTTTTTTAAAAAAATAATATTGTGCAGATATAATGCTTGACATGAATTTTTTTTCGTAAAAGTTAATGCACATTACGTACTGTTCCATAGCGTACATAAAGTACATTAACAATTTTTTATAGTTATTTCTCTTCTTGTTTTATATTGGCTTATATTTAAGATATTAAGATTGTTCTCTCAATGTTCGAGGAACTGTTGTAAATCAGTTGATTTTTTTCCAATGATACTTTACAGCTATGAAAAAGTAAAATATCGTGTACATAAAATAAAAAATTCTCAAAAATGAAAAAAAAAAAACTTTTTTTCTTCTTCTTTTTGTGATCTGAAGTAAATTTCAAATGCCTTACGATATGAGTAGGGTATTCCAGAGTAATATATTTCTCAAAAAGTAAGAATAATTTTAACACATATGTGTGTATTTCAGTAACCAAATGTTCAGTGAATAATCTAGTTACGATAAATTTTAATTTTTAAATCTTTGTATGATACAAGACATACACAGTGGTATATTCAGAATATGATGAATTGTATAAATATAAATCACATCACAAACGTTGTACAAAAAAGTAAATGAAATTTTCAACAAAGAATAATTCTACAAAATTAAGGGAAAAAATTTCAAATTAACCAGCCTTTCTATCATTTACACATGTTGTAAACATTAATTTATAATCAAATTTTGTTTCCTTATTTATTATAAAAGCAAATCTCTCTTTCTGTTTCTGAAAGCTAGTTTTTCTGTAGTATCATTTGAATCAAAAATATTTTACTGCATTTATTTTTATTATTTTTTTATAAAAAAAATTTCAGAGAATTTACAAAGTAAAGTGAATTCTAGACGAGAAATCGGTATATTTTCAAGAAAGAACCAGTTGTTAGTGAAACAAGGTATCAAAAGTATCAGACACTTACTTAAAATGAGCTTCTAAGAAAAATGGTCCCCCATCCCAACAACAGTCGCATTAAGACTGTCATGCTCCAATTATTTATATTATTATATTATTTAAATCAAGTTTTACACACAGGCATTAACATTTTCCATTCCTTCAAAAATGAAGAAATATTATAGATTATTTATTTTTATTTCTATAGCTCAATGCAAGTGCGATCAGAGTCAAAATATCAATGCTAGGAATTAAACTTTGAAGTCGTGAAAAAAACTTCACTACCAGTACTTCCTTACTACTTTTTTACTTCCTTACTACTTCCAGTACTACTTTTTGGAATTTCATGTTTACACTAATAATTATAAAGCTGTTCTCTTCCATAGAAAAGTGTGTTTTCGGAAGATGTATTCAAGAAAAGAAAACAGGTATTGATGCATATTAATCTACATAAAAGTATTATAAAAGTCCATTGAAATATATATGTAAATATAGACGAAAATCTTAAAATTAGCTGATGTAACACGGAAAATTTACAAAATAAAAAATATTTTTAATTAGATTTCATTAAGCTGGACATTATTTTCACTCCCTCCTTTGCAAAGGAAAGCAAATAATAAATGTATGTTTTGATTTTATTTTATATGATAAAAATGTTTGTACATTTTATAAGTCTTAAGGGAAAGTACAAAATAAATCAAAAGTAAATTCATAATTACCGTTTGCTGTTTTAAAAGAATGAAGTAAAATTGAAGAAATTACTGATTTACAATTTCGTCAACTCTCTTTCTTTGAATAAAAGTGATTTCCTGAAGGCAGTTGCGTAGCTAGGTATTTAAAGGTCCTAGTGAAAAAAAACAGTGAGGGCCCTATCTTGGTTGAATTCTATCGGATATATAAAAAAATAAAAATATATGAATATTTCAAATATACCAAGCAGCAATTTTTACTTACTGTCTCCTCTTTCTTGGAGTTGTTTGCGCTTAAACGCACCCCGCTTGATTTCTTTCTTTTTTTTAATCTATAATATTAGTTTTATAATTTATCTGATACGATTTTTATGTGATCGAGTATTTACTGACGTCAAAAGGAAGCAGAAACGTAATGCTACGCTATAAAACATCGTTGAAGAATCCTTAGCTATTAATTTATTTGGGAGGATCGAACACGCATTCAACAGAGGGCTTAGTGCTACAAAATGGTTCACCGAGATAGACAGGAAATGATACATAAATATGCAGGAACAAGAAAATTTAATATAATATTATTATAATTATTTATAAAAAAAAAAAACATTTCTGCAAAAGTGCAGCGGAGGGGGACAAAATTACATCAGTAAAATTACATCATACTAGAAGATTGTGAAATATTGAAACAGGAAACTAGCTTATTATGAATCATATTGGTATTAAAAATAGAATGTAACTAGGAAGGAATTGCTTCTTGTGTAGGTTTTTAAAGATGTAATAATAAGTATGGTAAGATTTTTCATGGAACTTGAAGTTTATTTTCAAATAGCAGTCTATAAAAAAAAAAAATGAAAATATTGAAAATAACAAGAACTTTTCAATAAGTAAAGTTCGCAACACTGAACAAACAACGAAAAAAATTTAGGTGAAATCTGTACAAATTCGAAATTACTTTCAACTGAATTGCGACGATTATAGTTATGTTGCAACCTTTTATATTTATATCTTAAATTTGGAAGAAATCGCAATTTCGGCTGCCCTTGTGTATAGATATCCTGTTTATAATCTAAATGCTTCTCAAACTTTCAATATTTGCGACCTAATTTTCAGTCATAATTTTCATCGCGCCCCACTTCTTACAATAACAATGTACTGAATGCAATTATAATGTACTTTGATGGTAAAACTACAATGCAATGCGATTTTAATTATAAACGCACTAATTAGAGATAAATATTAAGTTGTGTAAATAAATTTTGTATATGACAAGCCCAAGAGAGTGACTAGTAATTACTGAACTTGTTTTTAATTGAATATTGATAAATTAATTATCAAATACTTTGTGCAGAACTGATACATTTATAAGTAGTGCGTATTATATTAATTTGATTGTGTATTTTATTTTTATTATATAAGAATGTATTTTACTTTGTAATTATTTTACATTGTACATTATTTTATCAAATTATAATTGTTTTAAATCTTTTGTTTTCGATTTTTCGCAATACGTTCACGCCCCCCAGTAGGGTTATCACGCCCTCCTGGAAGGCGCGCCCCACAGTTTGAAAAACGCTTCGATAAAGATTTTATTTCGAGTTTTGAGAACAATTTAATAACAGTTTACATGAAGCAAAATATGACTTGGAGAAGAAAAACCAAGCGATTTACATAACTTTAAAAATGTATATATATTATCATTGCAAACAAAAAGAATACAAAACAACGACGTTGAGCCACAACATCTTCTCAGCATATAATGAATAAAAATTTATGCCGATATAAATCATTCCCAATTTCTGTTGTTCCATGTTACAAATTTTAAGATTTTGAACACGTTCCGCATAATAGCGTGAACTCCACACGGAACGTGTTTTTATTGTTCGTATCGGAAATCAAATTTTGTTTTACACAAACGAAAACAATCCACAGAAACGAAAACAAAATTAAATTAATTTATATATATATACATGTATATAAAATTCAAAAAAAATCTTATTTTATGGCTAAGAAAATATAAAACATGCAAAATTGAAAGTTTTTATGAACAACTTTTATGTAAGTAACATTAAATTAAAAAACTATAAGTACTATAAATTTTGGCGCCCCCTGCACCAGGCGCCCTTGTGCGGTGAACAATTTTGCCACCCCCACGCGGCGGCCCTGACAGTTGTTTGGTTTCGTCCAACACGACTACCGATTTCCCTGAAAGATAATCCACAATCTCGGTAGGCCACTATCCTTCCTCTGTCGAACTCGGATACTTGATCAAAAGCTGATCGCTGTTTTCTACGAGACATAACTGATCGTTTTTTGAAAAAACCACAAGAAAAACACAATTACTGAACTTGAAATTGTCGAAATCTCCAAGCCTTAAATAGCGCTTTGAGGTGGCGCCACAGGCGTGCGTGATGTGTGCCTGCACTGAAATTCTAATCATTAGCATATCTCACCTCCGCTAATGCATGTTGTAAATTCCATGTTATTTGCGTGCTTCCTTCAGGGGGTTGCATTTACGGTGGCCAGCAGTGTATATCCTTTTTAATAATTCCCATTCAACTGATCGCAATGATTTGCTAGTGGCATTTATTCTTTGGAGTATGGTATTCCAAATCACGGTTATTAGGGATGTTTCATATTTGTACATCTGTGTTTCAAAAAGGAAGTTTATTTTTCCTCCAGCGTTGTAGTATTTTCTTCCGCATTCATTTCACTGATTGCTAATAAGGACTAAATTCAACTAGCTTGAAATAGTTTGCTTTGAACTAAACATATCTTTTATCAAATAACCCTGTTAGCACTAAAAGTGGTCGATAGCCGTGTCTCTAAATGAATTGGCACGACTAAAAAAAAACACAACACAGTGGACCACTAAAGCCATTGGCGTAACGTGCACCTCCGCACTGCGGGGGACCAAGGCTTCAAGGGAGCCTAAAGCCTGACTGACACCATGAACGTGTCGTGCCCCAGTCCTATCTTGGACTGGGTTCACATTGCCCGGCGCGTCTCTAGGTGTGGAAGAAAACATATTATCACCAACGAAAGCCATAATTACAAATATTTATTAACAACACACAAATACAATTAACAAGTTCAAATTACAAGTAGAAACCCTGGAGTGATTATCTAAACCCTATATTAATCCTGATACTCAATTCTAACATTCAATTCTAACCTTTAAATCTAATATTCCCTGCTAAGTAATCTCAGCTATCAGAATAGACAATGGAGACAAACCCTTACTAACGTCAGGTCGGTATTAATTTAATCCCTTTGATTACTTCAATGATTAACAATATCAATTACTATCTAATACGCGCTAAGCTCGCTGAAGAGATCCGTAGTCGATACTTACATTCAAATTGGCAATTCCTTCTCCTTCTCTTTCTTACTAAATCTAGACTTTATATAGTCGAATTCATTAGCATAACACTATCTCGTGTTTTTCCCGAGGAGGCTGTGAAATAGAATAATTGCTGGCCCCAAAGTTACCCAAGAGGATTAATGGAAGATTGACGCGGATAGACCCGTCACAAACGTAGATTTTCTCAAAATTCGCTTCACATTTTTTAAAATCGAATTTTTAAGCGATTTTCCAATCAGCGATCTAATGTCATTCATAATAAAAAAAATTTCATACGCTCATTAAATACTTTTAATATCCTATAGCAAATCAAAAAGTTGTTTTTTTTTTCATTTGCTGTAATCCAGGCGACGAGAGATACTTTTCTTTAGTGGGTTTCCTTTTTAAACCTAAATTACTAATAAACCTAAATTATTAACAAATAAAACAAAGGTCAGACGGATAAAATGCTAGGAAGATACAAAAATTCAACACTTTTTTTTTTACCGTATACATTACATTAGCAGTAGGGAGGGGGGGGGGGGAAGACATGATTTACTTTTTAAGAAGCAGCAGAGATTGGCATCTTTAGTCCCCCCACGTGTTTCGCGGCCGCGGTGGCCGAGTGGTCTGGACATCGGATCATGGCTAGCATGTCATGAGTTCGATCCTAGTATCACTAAAGACCCGCCGTGTAGGGGCGCGATGCACGTTACACCTGTCGAGAGCTCAAACGTCCTCCCGTTGGTGTGGTGTGGTAGTTAGGAGAGGGGGTGCCAGCTCAGGTGTCGTCCGCGTCACTTGACCATGGTTCAAAATTACGCGGACCGTCGACAAAAGCCCTCGTGTTGCTAATCAGTGCGACGTTAATATTCTCTCACTCACTTACCCCCATATATTTCAATTTCATTTAGCAAAGTCGTAAATAACGTACATCTGTTATGCTTTTTGCAAGTAAAACAGTATTACGATACTTGGAAAAGCATAGAGATAAGTTTAAATGAGAGCATTTGATGATAGTTTTATGAGTATTCAATCAAATGAAGCATCATGATAAGAGAGCATAATGGAATGTATCAGTTTTTATATCATTTTTCATGAAATCATTTTTGCTTCACACAAAGAACTCTCCTTATTAAAAGTTACAGTATTTATATATATATATATATGTACTACGACGATGTTGTAATGATGGATTTAGTAAAGGGGGGCGACTTTTGGCGAAGATCTTGATAGCGTATTCGGTGTTGGTATTTCCTTATATGGTTGATGTTGCATTTTCATTACTATGGAAGAGGCAGTCTCGTGGAAAAACTATTCTTCTTTATTAAATACTGAACATGAAGACACACAGATAGATGGAATCACAACGAAACATACACAACATAACATAAATACACAAACACTAGCTGCAGCCGACTACATGATGACAAGAAGAGAAGAAGCGAAAGAGAGCGCGGTCGCCAGGAGTCTGGGTATATATAGGCAGCTTAAATCACGTGATCTGTGTGGGTGGATGGATGTAGTTTAAAATCCTCTCGTTAGACGGCTGGTTAACTTATTACTAAAACGTTGGTCCTGAATGGATGGACCAAAGGTAATTAAAAGTTATTAAGAATACTTAATGGGGATTATTACATTTCCACCCTCCACAAGACGCGTGTGTGCACCAGGGCCCTTGGTCCACACCCGTATCATACAGAGATATAAAGTACAAAATTAAATTTTTAAATTATCATTATTTACAAAATTTTTTCCTTCACTTCAACTTTAACATAAAAATATTCGAGAATTTGCCAAAGTATAAATTGTGTAAAATTTTTTTTCAAACAACCATCCACCACATTATCAATATTGGCTATGAATTCAAAAATATTAATTCTTAAAATACAAAAAATAATTTCTTAAAAATTTATATGAAATTGTATATAAGAGCACTGAGGGTGAAAAGAGGCTGAAAAGAAACAAATTAGGATGACCCACGCCTTGCACAATCTTTGAGACAAGTTTTACTTCTTATCGTGTAAATGTTGCACAATAACTTCAAAAACAAATATGCCTAGACTGGAAATTGCAAGTCGACCAAAGAGATTTTTTTTTAAAAAACTATTTATAACTTTTTTTATGTATTACTTTTATTATGACAAAAGTATAAGTTTGGAGGCAATAGTATATTGACAATCAAAGGTGTATTTATTCCCTTGAGGTACTCACTATGCACAATCCTCACAAAACCCTTATTATTTATTATTTCTTCTAAATGTAAACATTTGCTTATTTATTATTATTTATTTATAATATTATCTCAGCCTAAGTGTCTCAAAATTATTATTATTTCAAACACATTAAAGTTGTTCATTTTCATATCAAATAAATTGTTCATTCTAAAAAAGAGTAAATCGAATAGAAACCAAAAATTCTTAAACCACATTAAAAATATATCAAACTGTATCAACATATAATTCTCAAAATAAAAATATCAAATCTTTGGTACTGATTCAGTAAAACACTTAAAAACATTTAAAGTTATCAATTTTCATGTTAAATATCAAATTCAAATATAATCATTATGAAATATATGCATTTTATCTTCAAAACAAAATGTAGCATAAGTAAATGTATCCGGAAACTTCAAAAAGTAAAGCCGAGATTCCTGGAAACGTTTTTAAAATGGTAATAACATTCACATCAATATGTACTTGGAGTTGACTGCCCAATCAATTAATTTAAATACAATCGAAAAATGAAAATAATTTGTTACACAATATTGAAAAAACATTAGAATAAACCATAATAACAGTACAATGGTGGTAGGGACCAAAGAATAATTTTTAAAAAAATAAACGATGGGAGTAAGACCTATAATATTGAAAGAAACTCTGGGGTAAAACCAGACACATAAAAAAATTGCGGGGTAAGACCCGGATATAATAAAAAAATATGCTGGGTAAGACCAGGCTTTAAATAAAGAAACTATATTGGTATATATACCACTACCCATACTACACCATTTCATATGGAAAACTTTAAAACTTAAATATTTTCAAAATATCTAAACCATAAATTAAAATCATTGCAAGATTCTGAATCAAAATAGATTATTAAATTTGCTTTCAAATTATTACGCATACTAATAACAAAATATTTCTTAAACATTTTAAAATAAATCATTAACAACGAATGAGGAAAAATATATAATCAATTTAGAGTTAATAGCAAATAATTAAAATGACAAGAGTAAAAAGAAAAACTTATCAATGATGAAAATATCGCTGAGTTGCACTTTTTCACATAATTTTGCCAAAACACACATCTCGCGGACTTCAAGATTAGAAAGATTTTTTTTTTTTTCATTTGAGCAACGAACTATTGATTCAAATGTAGGTTGATTTTTTCTTTTATACATATTTGATGATAAAGATTTCATTTTGATACAAAACATGCAGACCACTTTAAGCTTTACAAGGGAATTTTTTTTCCCCACCACTTTGAAGCACATAAGTAACGGGAATTTCCCCGTACTTGTTATCAGGCGAAAAGGGGAATACCCTTCCGAGGACTCGATTCGTTCACATTTCTTTTGTAGAATTTTCACTTCAGGGTGTGGCTTCTTTCCCGCACAGGAAACTGTCCTACCTGCTTCTGTAATAGGACGATGTTGTAATGATGGATTTAGTAAAGGAGGACGACTTTTGGCGAAGATCTTGATAGCGTGGCCGGTGTTGGTATTTCCTTATATGGTTGATGTTGCATTTTCATTACTATGGAAGAGGCAGTCTCGTGTGGAAAAACTATTCTTCTTTATTAAACACTGAACATGAAGACACACAGATAGACGGAACCACAACGAAACATACACAACATAACATAAATACACAAACACTAGCTGCAGCCGACTACATGATGACAAGAAGAGAAGAAGCGAAAGAGAGTGCGGTCTCCAGGAGTCTGGGTATATATAGGCAGCTTAAATCACGTGATCTGTGTGGGTGGATGGATGTAGTTTAAAATCCTCTCGTTAGACGGCTGGTTAACTTATTACTAAAACGTTGGTCCTGAAGGGATGGACCAAAGGTAATTAAAAGTTATTAAGAATAATTAATGGGGATTATTACATATATATATATATATATGCGCTAGAATGTAATTGAATTTAGGTCAATTTCATCCCCGGATTCAGAAATGAAGAATCAGGTAAGTGATACCTTTTTTCTTTCGTAAGAATTTTAAATCTAAAATTATTTTACAGTGCTCGTGTCTTTGTTAGTGTTCGTTTTTATTCAAGTTATCAGGTTATCTCTCGTTAGAGATTTGCAGTTTTAATAAATATTATAAATACTCTCGAATGTTGTACTTTATTTACTTCGTTTACGCAGACTCCGGTTGATTTTGTGTGTGTATTCGGTTAAAAGTTTAATTTTAAATATTTTTACGTGATGTATAAAGGTACATTATGTTGTGGTTTGGCAATCCTTTATGAATATACACTTGCTGGAAAGGAGTGTTCTTAAGGACGAATGAGAGAAGATAAGCTCTGAAGAAACCACTAGACTTGTTAATTCATTGCTGAAACGACTTCAGGAAGTTTTCAACACTCGGGGGTTATCCAACCAGCTATTAAATAGCTCATTAAAGTTACTACTAAAACAGTGAACGCAGAATTTTCTACTTGAGTTTTGTTGGTATCACTACAAACCTGTCCTTATTTTTAAAGCTATGAAAGCAAACTGAGTTTACTTTTGTTATTCTCAATACTTGCAACTAAATAAAACTAAAACTATATATTCTCAAACTAAATAAAATATAATCTTAAAAAAAATTTCAAATTCCGGTTTGTAAAATTTTTTTCGTCGTTTATGTAAGCAGTACTGGGTGAACACAGACTTCTTCTAGCAAGTATATATATAAATAAAGATCCGGCTTGGGGCCCAAGATCTGACCTAGCGGGGGGCCCAATTATTTTCCGTTACGCCACTGGCTAAAGCTTTTTGCTTTTCACCCACACACTGTACACAAACAGTTACACCCTAAAACAGGGTGTGGCCGGAGCCGCGTCACAAACGTTTTCACCCGTTAGGTGTTGAGATGTTTCCATCCTTCACTCAACAAACCCTTTTTGTTTCATTTATCTTCACTAGTAAAATACGCTAATGGAAATAAAAATCCCAACCCCAAGAAGAAGGTATACTAGGTGAATGAAATTTGGTAGGCGCGTTTATACATCTGAAAGATGACTTTGATTCAAATTTTGCGTTAAAGCGCATAAGTGAACGCTAGTCGCTTCAATTTGAACATGAGAATCAGGTGTACTTTAAATACACATTATAAAGTCAGTGAGAGTTGTTTATCGTCGAGATTTGACGTAATGTGTTGATGTTAGTCGAGAATGACTTTAAGGAGATGAAGAATTCAATATCATAGCTCACTGAGATTGAACGAGGTAGTATGATAGAGTTAAAAAAAGGGTGGTGGAAGAAGACTTGGGAGGAATGTATCCACTGTGCGTGATATTTATCAGCAGTGGTCCTGGGAAAGCACTACCTCAAGAAAACGTATGGGTCACACTGACAGAGAAAACCACCGTATTCACCACATGGCTGGATAACATCATAGTGCATCTACAGCAGAAATTAGAGGTTTTTTTTCAACACCAGGGCGACGCAATGAACTGTAACAGATAAATCGTTTGAGAAATAGCTCCCAGCCAGACACCCTGTAGCGTTCATACCATTAACTCCAAATCACTGACATTTGTGACTTCAGTGATGTCACGCTAGAGGTCATTGAAGAGCGGAGTGGCGATGTGTTGTGTTCTCCTCTCAAATCTGTTTCGGTCTTGGTGCCAGTGATACAGTAGCGGAACGGAGAATATTAGGGGTCCCCTGAAAAGTCAGCTTTTGGGTTCTAAACCGTACTTGGAGTCAGTCAAGCTACGGGCCCCCTAGAATTTTACCTCCCCCCTTACTCACGATGTGGGGGTCGAGGGGATTTACATTTTGCCACTGCAGTGATGGCTGTATATTGATTCGAAGAAGTCCAGATTAGCGCCTGCAAATAATCTTTCTATGGCCTAGATACACTGAGCCTGCATCTGAGTTTTGTTCTGTTGCGGGTAAATTTTTACTGCAGGAGCACTCTCGAGGTTAATTCACAAACTGACTGCTACAGTCTAGCGATTCAAACTGTTGCAATGCGATTTATAAACATCATTCAAGGGGTGCTTTCCAATAGGATAACGTGCTCCCTCATACCCTATTGTAACCCAATATGCTGTGTAAAGTGTCAACGTGTTACGTTGGCCTTCTAGATCACCAAGTCTTCCTACAATAGAACTCCAATCTTCCTGGTACAACATTGGATGGCGACGACAGCTTCAACCACAACTAGAAACAACCTTATATTTATCGACCGAGCAACAGGCATGCAATTCCATCCCACACGCATCCGGTACTTGTATGACACATTGTACGCACGTTTTCATGCTTGCATTTAAAATTCTGGCGGTCACACCGGTTTTTAATGTGCCATCATTTCACATTTTAAATAGCTTTTCTCGTTTTTAAATTAATTAATCAATGATCCAGAAACTTAAATCAATTAAATATATTGCCTATACAAATGCATTTCCGAAGTAATTTTTTCTTGGTGTTGGCGTGTTTTTCCCCCCATCAGTGTAAAATGTATCCTAGAGTAACTAAGTACGACTGAACTAAAAACGAACTTGCTTGACTTGAATAGTATTCATTTGTTCAAAATAAAATTTGTGCAAAAAAAAAAAAAAAATCCCCAAGAGAAAATTTTATAGATTGCAACAATACAGATGTACGGAAGAAAGATGGTTAGCACTCCTACACGAATCCGGGGAAATCATCGGAGTTCAATATCGATTCAAGATGTTTTTGTTGTACGTTGAATTTATAACTGGAATGCATCACGCTGGATCCGCCACCCGCCCCTCTGCATTTACAAAGAAGAAACATATTTTATAAAAATAGTTTAATATTTGTATATAAATAAGAAAAAAAAATACTTACTTCAACGACGTGCACGACTTGTTTTGATTCAGAGACGCTACTAGAAATCGCTGTCATGGATAGGTACTGCCATGTGTTGACTAAAGGAGGGAATTATATGAGGTATTTCACTTTGTATCTCATGTGATGCAACCAGTCCTAAATTTGGTTTTTGCTGTTCAGCCTTCCCAAAAATATATGAAACTTTTGTATCACATGTGATACAAAAAAACCGAGGAGGTTAATAGAGTATAGTTAATATTTTCATTATCTTACATTTAGAAGAAAATGTGTTTCAAAGAAATTAGAAATATATTGAAAATTGCTTTTTTACGACAGATAAAAAGAAGATTGATTCGTTGTATTTGAAAATAAATCTAGATTTGACAGCTGAAAGTAAAACATGGACTACAACCAACGTCTGTTGATAAAAAGTGATACTTTACACTTTCTACAAACCCGCTCAATCTTTTGTTTTGGGCTTTTCTTGCATACCACCATTCCAGAAGCAAAAACGTATAAGAATATAACCCACACGATCGTGCGGGTTGGGTCTTAAGGCGATATGGTACCATTTTCACAATTTTTTTTTATTTTTAATATTTGACATTTGGTTTTAATTGTATTTTATAAAGGTTAATTTTTAATAATAATTCCATAAAAAAATTTTAAATTTGTTGCAAAATGTTTGTAAAATTCAACCATTTTGAACTTTTTAAAATTCCTAAGGCTTTTTTAAATATGTCTCTTTTCTTTCAAAATTTTTTTTCCAAGTATCTTATAGTATACTACATAAAACAGTGCATGGGTTTTTTTTCTGCTGCTGCGCTTTAATTTTTTATTAATTTTTTTACAGTTAAACTTCCAAAAATTCTCAAAAAACATTAATTTTGATTTTGAAATTTTTTAGAAAAAGTACTAAACATGTTAGAGCTAATTCTGCACAGTTTTACAAAACATACATTTCAGAACATGTATGAAAAATTTCAAACCCATACTTTAATTATCAAAAAAGCCTTAGGGTTTTGAATGACAGTATGTGTACAAAAAGTCAACATGGAGAAATATGAGTTTGAAGTTTTCATTCCATGAATAGCATGATATAATATTCATCGAATAGTCTGAAACTTTTTTTGAAATGTTATTTAGCTTATTTAAAACTGCTTACCATAAGAAATTGCACAAATGTAGATTAATTATACAGTATACTGCCATAATGAATATGCAGAAGAAAACGAACGAAAGATCAATATTTTATAAAACTTTATCTTAATAATTATAAAAAAAAAATAAAAAATACACATGCTTCAGAGCTAATTCCATGGTCAGAGCTAATGCCCAACATGTACAAAAGATGTTTATGCCTTTATTTTTATTTCCATGATTTTAAAAGCCTTCGCATGTTAAATATTGTACAGGAATGAAAGCAAAATCAAATAACAATTTAGGTAAAATATATCAAAATCTAAGAACTGCAAACGCGCATTTGCTTAGATAAATATCTTAAAATATTTTAATAATAAAAGTGTTGAATTTCACACACATGGGATATATATATATCACCAAAAACAAATACATAAAAATGGGAGAGTTTTTCTACTCTTGCAAATTATATTTTTAATTATCTGAGTTATCAAAATGAGATTTAGTATTTGTGCTTTGGGAGAATCCGTTTTGAAGTTTTAATTTCATTAATAATAATATCATAAAAATCTCGCACAACTTTTAATTCTTGAGCAAATCCATTTGCTCTTCCCCCAATCAACAATTAACAAACTAGAATTTTTGCATGAATTGCACAATTCTTGCTTGAAATGATTTGTTACTGCATATTTAATGTCAGTCTTATTTACGCGCGGTAGAAAAATAATTAATTCATTTTTTATCAGGCTTTTTTCTAGCAGATAATCTGACATGTGGGCGTGGTAGTTGCTGTCCAACATCAAATATTGCTCCATAACTTTATAAAAAATGCAGGTAAAGCTTTGAAAATTTGCAGGCATGTTTATAAAGATTCGAGGTTTCAAATAAGCCAATAAAAATTTTTTTCGTAAGTTTAATGATTTTTAGGGTACTATATCTTCTTAAAGGTTTATAGAAACATCATGTGCAAGAGCAAGGCATTGAAGAACTTGAGTCTTTAGACCCAGTTCAATCAGACGATCGAATGACGGTTGGAAATTTGACAGAAGATCTCAGTCTAATTGAAAAAGTGCTATAAATTTTAGAAAATATAGAATACACTGATGAGCGTATTTTTTCAACAAAACTAGGAGGAAAATATTATTAGCATGCTACAAGGAAATTTTGAGGGAGAATAAAAATCTTTGAGCTAACAAAGCACTTAGTTAGATTTTATGAAACCTTCTGCAGCAAAACAATTTCAGTTTGCGATTTTGAATTTGTGTTGTCTTATATTTTACTGAACATTTTTTCCCCTTAATTGTTACTTTTTTTTGGTCCCTGGCCTTATCTAAAAATAATTTATAAGTATTTATATGCGAAATCATACCCCGACTAACGAGGTTATCACTCACCCCCACCACATAAGTTCAGGGTTTTACTGTATTATTAAAGTCTCTCTCTTTTTGGAATAGTAATGTTCATACTTCTATTTATTAACATCGTAACAATTATTTAGTTAATAAAAATACTGACTAAAAAATTTATAGAATACTTTTCGGAACATGAAAATCCAATTAATTTCCTTCAAACATACGTTTGTAATTAGTCTTATGCCAGTGCTTCTCAAAGTTTCAATGTTCGCGACCCAATATTCAACCCTAATTTTCATTGCGCCCCCCTCATACAGTAACAATGTATTGGAATTCAATAACACTGTATTTTGACGCTAAAACTACGATACGACCTTAACCTCTTAAGTGCCACCGGCGTTTATAAACGTCTCGCTTAGACAAAGCGGACGTATATATACGTCTTTCCGAAGTACGATCTTTTCTCTGCACTGATATTCATAAAATCCTTCCGAAGGCTTTGGAATGCAATAACAGGACATTGACAATGTTTGCGAAGGATTTACTTATTTCAAAGGATTTGCTTCTCCCCCCCCCCCCCACCAATACATCACATGCGTGTGCCTACGAGAAAAACGGTTGGCATTGGGAAGTGAATCGCGTAACTTCTAATCGGCAGTTAAGGGATTAAATATAAACCGTACAAATTATAAAGATAAGTGCCTATTTTTGTATATAACTTTTTATATGACAAGCCCATGGGGTCCCTGTTAATTATTAAACTTTTTCTTAACTTAGAATTGTTAAATTAATTATAAAATACAATATGAAACACTGATACATTTATTATCTAGTGTAATATATCAATATAAGTGTGTATTTTATCTTTTATTATGTCAGAATGTATTTTGTTTGTTTACTTTCAGTAAATTAATAACTTTTTAAAATAATCTTTTGTTTTTATCCTTTCAATATGCTCGCGCCCCCTTCGTAGAGTTGTCACGCCCCTCAAGGGGGGCGCGCCCCACAGTTTGAGAAACGCAGTCGCATGCTATTACTTTGACGTAAGTTTTTATATATCTTAATGATACTGTGACTTGGTATATGTTTCTCTGCAATTGCCTACAGAGTCTGTTTTTTATTCTACTTAAAAATAATATTTACTTATGGATAGTATTTACTTATGGATTAGACACTTCTCTCCTTTTGAAAATTTTGAGTATTCATAATATGATACGCTATTTTTGCTGATTTCAATTATATTTTTCAAATTAATTTGAGCCTTTTCGAATTCTTTTCATATTTCTAAGTATGTAGGTTACTGTTTTACAGAAGGTCGTTCACACTTTATGGAAACGATTTTAAGAGTTAATTTTGATCAATAAATATTGCATTTTTTTTTTTTTAGATAATTTGCTTCTATCTTAAAACCATTATTCTTGACAATAGCTCTAGCTCGAATTTTTCAAGAAAGTAAACTTTTTCTTAGTCATAAAAATTTTACTCCATTCCTCTTGAACCGTTTTCTAAAGTCAGATCAATGTTCTTGGATGTCGTTTTATTAAGCCTCGTTTTCATAAACCGAAAGCACAAAAGTCCATTGTAGAAGCGTAGTGTGATTTTACACGTGTTTTCTCAAATGGGATACACTCTAGTCCTGTTTCTGATTCTTTCTTTGCTAAATAAGCGTCAGTTGACTTAGACGTGTGATCAGAGGCATTTTCATATGAAGCTCAACTTTATCAATGCCCTTTCCATATAAAGCCAGAATTTCTTCTTCAAAAATTGATTCTAAAATATTCTGCTGACAATAGAGTGAATTAATTTTGGCTTTGTCGCTCATCCGGTGTAGTGGTTAGTGACGCTGACTAAAGTGCCGTAGGGCCTGGGTTTGAATCCCGGAGAAGGCATGGATGTTTGTAAATGTATAGTTAGAGAGAGTGCCTTCGCGGCATGGGGGTACTCTAAATAGCCGTCAAGCTGCAAGTCCTCTCGTGAGGATGGTGGAAGGGGAAGAGAGGTGGGAGGCCCCTGACCACCCCCAGGGTGTTTTTCCTCAAAATTGGGGTGGAAACGAGCAAAATCGTACTGTCACTTGTATGGTGTTCAAAGCTAAGGCTAAAGACAGGCATAAAATTCTAGCCATTAGCCGCGAGGAATTTCGTGGATCTTGATCTGATGTTACTGTCGATCAGATGGCATATATAAGTAATAACAATTTTGGATTTACTTCAGACTTTTAATTTGAAGTTGTTAGAAAATCCTGCAACTATAATGAATCCCTTTCGGAAATTTACTGTACACTGATGAAACCATTTCGTACAGTCATTCCCGTCAGTTGTGCAATAGAAAATTGGGATCTTCTTTTACTACAGTCCCTTAAATATATCCGTACCTCATCGAATATTACGACAAATTTCCATTTTTCACAGCTAGGTATTTTTTTACATAAGTTTTAGGATAGGTTAGTAAAATAAGTTTCAGTATGAAAACATCTTTGAGAACACTATAATATATGCGTCCGCACGCACGAAATTCTCTTGGTCGTGGCTTCATTTTCATTAGGATAATAATCCGAAACATATCCAATACTGGTTCTCTCACCGTCAATGTGACTGGCCACAGCAGTCTCCAAACCTTAACACTATCGAAGGTCAGACCGAGCTGGAACGTCGTAGTAGAGTTCGAATAATTGTACCGAAAGAGCGCTATCTCTTCTGCAGGGTGAGTGAGTGAACATACAAGTCACACTATTCAGCTACTCGAGTGCTTTTGATGACGGACCTCGAAATTTTGAACCAAGGTCAAGTGACGAGATCTGAGCTGGCAACCCCTTCTCCTAATTTCCACACCACACAAACGGGGAACGCTTGAGCCTCGACATATTTAACGTGTATCGGCTCCCTCTGCATGGCGGGTTTTCAGCTGTACAAGGCTCGAACTCATGACACGCCGACCACGAGTCCGTTACTTTGACTACAAAGTTATCCCTTCTGCAGGAGAAAGCCACCTAAAAAACCGAAGGGTTGTATTTTATTCCCTGGTTGGTTGTGGGATTTAAACATTCTATGTTTGGGCATGGCTGGATGAAGAGTGTGCGTTTGCCCTGATAAATGTCTTAATTTAGGCATCCTGCCTTAATTTTTAAATAGTAAATTATTATAATGACTTTTACTGTCATCTTTTAGGAAGAAATGCCGATGAAAGTTTCTCCCAGCTTGATGAAGAATGAAGAGAAATCCCTCTTTCCTTCATCCAAACTATTCTTGATTCTATGCTTACTTAGTTGCCAAATAGTTAGTGCTACCGAAGAGTTTGCCATCTTGTATAAATATGTGTTCATATTTTCATCGATTCTAGCAATTTTGTATACTTTCAACAAACTTAAACTTGTTGAATTTTGAATAAAATAATAAATCTACAAATTTAATTTGTTGTGCTGTTTAAATTATTATTGTTTTATGCACCAAATACCTAAAAATACACATTGTGTAACAATATTAGCAAAAAAAGTTACTTTGTGAGTAAGTTAACTCTTTCATGCTTGGTGATACATTTATTGTACCACCAATTCTTATTCGTTTGTGCGGTGGTTCATGAAACGTACCACTTGTTTGAATGCCTCAGAAAATGATGCTAGATGGTACATTCTCTGAACCGCCACAGAGGTAAACTCCTAGCAGTTATTCCCCCTCAGGGGGCTCACCTTCTTTAGGTGAGTACGGGTGTCACAATCCCGAGGTGCCCTAGTGATCTTTTCCTTTTCCCACGGGGTTTACTGTCTGGTAAACATGGGCTTCACGAACCCGGGGTACCCTAGTGATCCTTCTCTATTTTCGACCCTCTTTCTTGTCATTCAATTCATTCTTTCTTTCTCTTCCCGTCTAGACCACAGATATTAAAACAAATGTTTGGCGCAGTATAGCCGAAATCG
The DNA here is from genome assembly GCA_019973975.1 of Trichonephila clavata. Lineage (NCBI taxonomy): Eukaryota > Metazoa > Arthropoda > Arachnida > Araneae > Nephilidae > Trichonephila > Trichonephila clavata. The sequence goes on from BMAO01002686.1 coordinate 251,615, forward strand.
GCTCTTGCGCCAATAAACCCCAAAATCACTCACTCACTCACCCTAGCAGTTATTCAAGTTTCCAACAGATGTCAGAAGCTAATTGTGTGCAATGGGATTATGCAGTAGCTCGTTCTTTGATCAGCTGTGAGTTTACAGAGTGGTATTTTTTGGAAGTGACTGTGTTGTGTATTTTTAAGTGTAAATGACAATGTGATTCTTGTGATATTTGATACAAATAAGATAAGTACATATATTATGTAACTAAATAAGTCAATATTACAAATACTGTCAATATCACATGTACATTGCAAATATGAAAATATGAGAGCCCAAAAAATGCACCACCACTCTGTTGAAGGCCAACTTTTTTACAAATACAAAATGTATTCCACTAAATTTTTCTCAATAATGGATATGTTTATTGTGCCAGATAGATTTGTTGTAAGTTACATTTTTTTAAATAATATTTATTAAATAATAGTACATACAAAATTAAGTAAATGCCCTGAAAGAGTTATATAGCTTGTGTTTAGGATAAAAATAAATACAACTACTATACTGTTTGCATTAATTGGGACTCATGGAAAAAAGTAATTTTTTTCTATAACCTTAGCTTTTTATCATTGCATACCTAAAATACTCTGAAGATATATGTTAGTACGAAGCATATCTTCCTTTAGCACAATTTTTTTAGAAGAAATTTCAAACTGTCTTTTGGCATTGAGTCCACTAGAGTAGAACACATGTTCTTGATTTCATCATCTTGAAAAAACACTCTAGTATAGCCCTTTTTATCATTTGCCCTACGATAAATCTTAGCGAAACGATTCTTAAGAATATGCCATCAGTTTTGAATAGGATTTAAGTCTGGGGAATTTTCAAGCCAATCGAGCACTTGCATTTTATTTTTAGCGTATAAGTATTGTAGATTCGCTCGAATTTAGCACTCATGCGCAGTGATTTCACGTTTAGGTCAGAGGATGGAATAATTCAGTCACTTCTCAAAATCATCGATTTCCACACTCTTCTAAACAAATATAACAGGACTTTATTATACACTTTAAAATATACTATTGTTATATGCTAGATAAAATACTCAGCAATATGGGAAACTCGCAACAGGCCGCATAGCTTCATTCACTGTGACTCACTCTCGAGAGTGTGGGCGAAGTTTATGGCAGTTTATCTGTGGGCATCTGGACTGTGAACACAGTCTTCAATAACATATCATTAGAGTCTTTGATGAGGGAGACGGCGTTTGATGGTATTAAGGTCTGCAGAGTGGCATGCAGGTGATTGTGTGTGGACGTAAAAAAAAACACTATACCTTTATATACCCGCGCTTTCACAACACCCTCTATAGTTCGACTCTAATAGTATGGACCAATTTCGAATTGTGACAAGGGGTAAAGCCATGTTGAAATGTTCCATCAAATTTTTCCATGAATGTATGGAGCAATCCTATTACATAATATTTCTATACTGATGTTTGTAAAAAATGCAACACCATGAAGGAATCATCAAAATTAATTGAAATTTAATGCCCAAACGATTTGTATTAGTACAAATAAATGACGAAATTTTCAGAGCAAAAAAACAATATTAAGTGTCCGAAATCAGTATTTAGTGCAGCCACCACGCGCTGCAATACGACGTGGCATAGAGTCAAACAGATTTTGAATGTCTGCTTGTGAAAGAAAATTCCATATTGCTTGCATGCACAGCAAAAGTTCGTCTTCTGATGCTGCAGGACGCGGATCACGAGCGAGATGCCGACCAACCAAATGCCACACGTGCTCAATAGGCGACATATCCGGTCAATAAGCAGGCCAAGGAAGAAGTTGCATATGTTGGGCTGAACAGAAGTCTCGAACAGTCTTCGCAACATGTGGGCGTGCATTATCCTGCTGAAAGATAGCTCCAGGGATGCCTTGAAGGAAAGGAAAGACCTGTTGCTATTGAGATTATCCTCAATTCGTAGCAAATTGGCCAGTCATAACTCCGGGTGTTAGGCCACTATATGTCGTTCGATAAAGCACTCTGAAAGGCAGCGTTCACCGGCATAGTGTCTAAAACGAATGCGGGCATCATGGTCCCACAAATTGAAGCGTGATTCATCAGAAAAGACAACTTGATGCCAATCAGCTTGCCAGGCTCTGTGCTCATGAACCCATTGCAGACGCAGCCATCGATGGTTTGCCATGATGGGGATCCTGTATAAAGGCACCCTTGAAAGCAATCCACAGTGCAGCAGACGTCAACGAATTGACGAAGCCGACCTTAGTACACCTGTAGCAGTAGACCAACGTGCTACCAATTGCCTGGAGGAAACTGTACGGCCATTCACCGCCATGCGGAGCAGGTGTCGATCGTCGCGCGCTAACGTCCCCTTCCGTCATCCCCTGCCAATTTTTTGGTGCTCGTCGGTCCACTGCTTACAAACCCGTATCACTGTGGAATTGTTCTGCTGCACACGAGCTCCTATTGCGCGATAGGAAAATCCTCCTTCTCGAAGGCCGACAATCCTCCTCCGTTGAAACTTCATAAGTAGTAGGAATTTCTCCTTATTTCATCAAGAAGGCATACCTAGGTCTCACTAAACGCTCGTCACTAACAAATAACCATTAACTATTTTCAACGTCCCGCTGCAGCCCTCTATTTATACGCTTTCAGCATCAGTTCAGAGAGCGCCGCGCATGCGTGGTGGCTCTGAAACATCCTATTTTACGTAACATCCTAAAATTGTTATTTGCTGCAAAGTTCATTTAATTCTGATGATTCCTTCAGGCTGTTGCATTTTTTACAAACAGCAGTGTATATATTTGACAGAATTTATCATGTATTTAAGGAGGAACTAAGCTTCCAGGGCCATTTGTTGTGAAAAAAAACCCCAAACATCTGTTAAGAAGGGTGTTCTACAATCTGTTGGATATTATCTGATAACAAAGTTTAAAACTTCACTTCGTCTTACTACTTGATTTGTATTCCTGCACAAATAAATGTTTCATCACTCAAAATCACCTTCTTTCAGTCTTAACAGTCTATGATTGGTATTTTTTGGCCCATGTTTAACGTTTTTTTTTTTTAATTTTATCATTTTCTGAGTTAGAAATAGTTTTTTTCTCAGTCTTGTTGCCTTAAGGCCACCTTCCAGAAGTCTTTTCCATGCAGTTGAGGTACTCACGTCAACACCATCATCCAATAAATCCCTTCAAAGGTTCTATGCTTGTCTTTCTTGGATTTATTTTGCTACTTCTTATAAAATTTTTATCAATTCTTGTAGTTTTCTACTTGAGCCCACATTTTTCATTTCTTTTTGAAGACGATGATCCAGAATTTTGAAATGTTCTTAAAACACTTAATTCGATCACACCGCCATATTTATATCTCTCACAGTCATAGAAGTGTGTTCATTGAGAGTGATTTATTTTAGAACGGTTCCTCGGAGTAATATTCATCTTTGAACAAATAAAAGTAACACGTCTTATACAGAACACAAAATTGAAATTACCAGCTGCCCCACTGAAAGGCTTACAACTGAGCCCCTGATACATTAAAATGAACAAATTATAGTCAAAGTATAGCAATAAACTTATTGTATATGTTAACTTAATAAAAACTAGGTAAAATAAAATAATGTATATAATAGAATATTTAAAATTAGAACTAACATTAGGTAAATTAGGACTAAACTAAAATGAAGCTTACAACATTAGATTAGGAAAAACTGAAAATGTTTAAATATATAGGATGAATAGCAATATAAGAGATGAGGAAGTGTATTTATTTATTTTCCAACAATAAAAAAACTAGCTAAAGCTACCACTGTTCCTAGGGAGGGAAAAATCATGTTTCCAGAACTATCATGCTGCTTGAAGCATGGTGGTATCAAAATATGTACCACCTGTTTTTTAAAACTTTGGGTACCCTTTATTTGAAAAAGTGTTTAATATTATTAATATGTATCAATTTTTGCTCAGTAATTATAGTTTTGTGAGGTTTATCTAAAAATATTTGTAATTGTTTCCCTTTAGTGCATTATTTCTGCCAAAAATTCAGCGCATGAAAGAGTTAAAGTCCAAAAACATATGTAGACATATTTTTTTTACCAGTACTTTGGCGAATACTCCTCCAGTTATCACAGGTTTTCTGTTTTTGACCTTAATTTTGCATAACCAATGTATATATTCAAAAAAATTCGAAAGTTGTTAATAAGCACATTACTTGACTTGCTCCGTTAGAATGCAGTCATTTATAAAATAAATTTTCATCACTTTATCTAGTGCACATCAACATTTTCCGATTCGCGTTAACATGCAATAGCTTCTTATCGAAGTTTATTTTATCCTTCGCTACCACATAGTTGGTATTTTGAAATAATTACATGCTAAATCTAATGTCTGCAAAAAGAAATTTTTAACGAAAGAGGATATGCCCAATTGTAAGAATATCTGTATGATGAACAACAGTAAAGCAATTTCTTAGGCCTGGAATAGAAATTCAGAAAGTGTGACTGAAAAGTTTATATGCTATTAACAGGTGGCCTTGTCACAAAAATAACTTGCTGTGTAATTAAAAGTGACACTAATTTTCAGATTGCACTATGAGAAGCAAGGTTTATCTTGTTTCTATAACTGCCAGTGTATTTTATTAAAAATCTGGTTTTTTTACTTAAAATTACTATAGGATAAAACAATGTGTTTTTCAGTTAATAGTACATAGTATTACTGAGAATCCCTTCAACGGATCGATAAATAACTAACAAGCTTGCTTAGGAACTAAATATTAGGGTTTCGCGTCAGACAAACCGGAACATCTGCTCGTGCACCTCAGTGCCCAAGGCCACGAAAACTGAAATGGGCACAATAGGCCTTGGTTCTCATGGACTGTTGCACCACTGAATCAAGTTTTAATTTAAGCGTAGAAAAAACGTTGCTGTTGATCGAGCGAATTTTATTTTAATGAACGCCAAGTAGTAATACTTAATTTATGTAGGTAATCAATAGGTTAACTAAATAATGCGAGAAATTAAACAACTTTCTTCACTTGAATGGAACGGCTTAGTTACTCTGAAGATTTCTTAGGTATTTTACACCTTACTTGATTTTAGTATCTTAGTAGTAACTTATATTTTATGCGTTTGATTGTTTTATTAACGTCCCACTTCGAAACAGCACGAAGAATAATGGTCAGTCATGGCCAAATGAAACCCTGAGCCGACACTCCATTCTCCAGACTTCTACACAACTTCAACGCGAAGTCGCATGAGAATTCTCAGATACAATGCCAACCACGAGTTTGCGATCATGACTACAAATTATGAGGAAGGCTTCTACCTTTCGGAATATTTTCTGTATAAACCCTATTCTAGATTATGAACAACTGACCTTATTAAAACTAAAATTTGTGCACAGAAAAAAAATCTATTAAATTTTCAGAATGAATGTATTACAGCTTAACTTTTTCAGAGTAAAATATCTTGAAGCGACGAGGTGTGACAGTTAAATAACTGGATTAGTCTTAAAAATTAGCTTTATTGAAAACAATGAGCAAATATCTTTTAATCCCGCCTATCAATGCATAGCTGCATACGAGTTTTTCACTGTGGCTAATTAGGTGTCACCATCTTCAGTAAATCTGCTGTTTTTGACTTCACCTCATTAAATAAATTGAAAATGTGTTCCATTCTCAATGCATTTTTCACTTTAAGAAACAGGTAGAAATTGTATGGAACGAGATTTTGTGAGTACGGTGGATACTCGAGTACAGTAATTGTCTGCCAAGAATTGTTTAACAGAAAGCGCAATGTACACCGGGCATTGTCTTGATCAAGTTTTTCGGGACCAATTATGCACAAACTTTAACCATATGCAAATTCTCGGCCAAAATTTGCTTGTCTCACTGTCAATGTTCGTAATATCTGACATCATCCAAACAAACAAAAATCAAGTCTTTTTGCCCGATTTCAACAATTTTTTAAAAAGTTTTCTGCAGTTCTTGATGACACAGGTCGACCACAACGTTCATCATCTTCAAAAGCCTCCCGACCTTTCGAAAATCGTTTCTGCGATTAAAAAAATTGACCACGTGAAATGCACACATTCACATTTGTATGTTCTACAAACACTTCTTCTAAAAATTTAAAAAATTGAGTTGCAATTTTTCTTAAAAATTTTTTATGAGGAATTTCAAATGTATGCGCAGCTTGATTTTCAAGTTTATCATGATCGCGGCACTTCAACAAGAGACAATGTCTTATTCAAACAAGGATGAAACCAGTGGCGTAACGTGCACCCCCACACTGCGGGGGCCCAAAGCCTGACTGACGCCATGAACGTAGATTTTCTCAAAGTTCACTTCACATTTTTCGAAATCGAATTTTTAAGCGATTTTCCAATCAGTGATCAAACGTCATTCATCATCAAAACTTCCATATGCTCATTACATATCTTTAATCCTATAGGCAAATCAAAAAACTTTTTTTTTTCATTTGCTGTAATCCAGGCAACGAGAGATACTTTTTCTTTAGTGGGTTTTCTTTTCAAACCTTAATTACTAACAAATAAAGGTAAAATCCTAGCACAGCACACTGCTGTATTTGGCGACAAAAGTTTCTCGCCAAGTAAAAAACCGCGTTTTTCAAAATGGCGTCAGAGACGTAAACAAGAGTGAAAAACGTGGTTTTCAAAATGGCGTCAAAAGACGAAAAACATCGAAAAAACGTGGTTTCCAAAACGGACCACACAGGAAACATAAAATAAGAAATTAAATGCAAATTTCGAGCATCCATTACAAGATTCTATCAATCCTTCATTCACACAAAAAACAAGCATTACTTTCTTACCTTTTATTCAAGAAAAAAAAATCCATCCGTCGTGTTTTTACGAAGAAAACGTGGTTTCTAAAACAGCTTCAACAAGAAAAACTGAAAAAGCGTCGCTTCTAAGACGCTACAGTGGGAAAAGAAATCCAATATGAATGCCTTAGGCTGATGAACTAACGATCCCCATTTCTCTCAAAAACAAATTATTTTCATATTTCGGACATCCATACCTACCGAAATATTTTCAATCGTTCACTCATTCACAAAGCAAGCATTTCTTTCCTACATCTTTCATTCAAAAGAAAAAATATCCATTCGGCGAGCTTCAAAAAAGAAAACGTGGTTTCCATAATGGCTTCAAGAACCTAACAGAAAAACCGTTGCTTCTAAGATGCAATAGTGAGAAGAAACATCGTCCAAATTGAATTTATCTACGCATCTCCCTTTCTCTCCAACAAATATTCTTTCAGCAGTTGTTTCATTAAAAAAAAAAAAAATTCACTCATTCCTCAAATTCAGCTTTCCAGAAAAATCTTACATGTCTTCAAGTTAACCATCAGAAAAAAAATGACCGCTGTCCGAATAGGGTTACTATTCCCTAAATTTTTACCATATTGTAAACTTTATCGCCAAAACATTTGTCGCCAAGAAGTGTGCCCTGCTAGGATCCAACCTTATTGGCGTCTTTAGCCCCCCCCCCTCCCCTCCACTCCATGTTTTTCAATTTCATTTAGCAAAGTCGTAAATAACGTACATCTGTTATGCTTTTTTCAAGTAAAATAGTATTACAATACTTGAAAAAGCATAGAGAGCATTTTAAACGAAAGCATTTGATGATAGATTTATGAGTATTCAATCAAATGAAGCATAATGGGAAGAAAGCATAATGGAATGTATCAGTTTTTTATTTCATTTTCATGAAACCATTTTTGCTTCATACAAAGAACTCTCCTTATTAAAAGTCGCAGTATTTACGCTAAAATGTAATCGAACTTAGGTCAAGTTCATCCCAGGATTCAGAAATGAAGAATCAGGTAAGTATTTTAAATCTAAAATTATTTTACAGTGTTCGTGTCTATCTTGGTGGTCGTTTTTATTCAAGTTCCCAGGTTATCTATCGTTAGAGATTTCCAGTTTTAATAAATATTATAAATACTCTCTATTGTTATATATTATTTACTTCGTTTACTCAGACTCCGGTTGATTTTGCAATCAGAAAAAGTTTAATGATAAATATTTTTACGTGATGTATAAAGGTACATTATGTTATGGTTTGGCAATCCTTTGTATATATATATATATACACTGGTGTCCAAAAGTTAAGCATAAATTGTAAAATGCGAAAAACTTGGAGTAAATATTCGTAAAATTATTCCAAATTTCTTGCGGATATTAATTGGGTGAAGAAGAAGAAACATTGGGTTTATGCAAAACTTTTCAGTCGACTACGTCCTGCGCAAAACACCGGCGCATGCCGGAACGCGGAGAAACCGATTCACGCAGCATAGGCAGTTCAGACAAGTTTCGTGCAACTGCTGTGCGAAGGAACGTTGTTAACCATCAAACAAGGTGAATGATGACACAAAGACGCCAATTGGACATGTTTACGAAAGGAAGAATCGTTAGAATGCTGGAATCCTCACGATCACAAACCGAAGTGTCTCGAATTCTGAATGTGGACCAGTCTGTGACCTCAAGACTGTGGCAGAGGTTTCAAAGTACGGGAGATGTTACCCGACAACCAGTATCAGGTCGACCAAGAGTCACAACCCCTCGCCAAGACCGATATCTGGTAATAAGAGCGCGACGTCAGAGGGGCAGTACTGCCAGAGCACTGGGTTCGGGGCTCACAGTCGCCACAGGAATACGAATTTCGAAACAAACTATTTACAGGAGACTCAATCATGCCGACCTGTATGCCAGAAGACCAGCAGTTTGCATTCCCCTCACGTCTGCGCATAAACGCGCTCGTTTGAACTGGAGTTTGAAACATCAACATTGGAGTGTGGGCCAATGTGATGTTCAGTGACGAGTCCCGGTTTAGTCTGAGTAGTTATTCTCGGCGGGTAATGATATGGAGAGAACGTGGAACACGTTTTGAACCAAGAAACATAACGGAAAGACATCATTTTCCATCAAGGGGAGTAATGGTATGGGCAGGCAGCATGATGGACGGCCGCACAGACCTCCATTTCTTTGACTCGGGGTCTGTGACTGCTCAAAGATACAGAGACGAAGTTCTTGAGCTTTATGTTCGCTTGTTTCGAGGTGCTGTCGGTCCTAACTTCATATTCATGGATGATAATGCGCCATGTCACCGAGCGGTGCTAATTGATGACTTCCTTGAAACGGAAAACATCCAGCGCATGTCGTGGCCTGCGAACTCCCCTGATTGAAATCCTATCGAGCATGTATGGGATATGCTCGGGAGACAAATTGCAGTCTTTTCGCACCCACCAAGCTCCGTTATAGAACTGAAGAGAGCTCTCCAAGAAGCTTGGAACCGTTTAAGCCCACAACTCATTCATCATCTCATAGCAAGTATGGTAAATCGCTGTGCAGCGTGCTTGGCTGTCAGAGGTGACCACACGCCTTATTAAACTGCAACATCAGTATTTTATTTAATGTTTTCTTTCATTTTTTCTTTAAAGTGTGAATCCTTGCTATGCTCAGTTTTCTTTCAAACTGCTACTTTGGATAATAAAATTAATTATTATCATTCTTTTGATTTGCTTTCTTATTTTATAACCATTTTACACTCGCATATCACGTGTCCCTCCATTCTGATTTACAGTTCCTTCTTTATTCACATAATTATCAATTATGCTTAACTTTTGGACACCAGTGTATATATACACTTGCTGGAAAAGAGTGTTCTTAAAGACGAATGAGAGAATATAAGCCCTGAAGAAACCACTAGACTTATTAATTCAATGCCGAAACGACTTCAGGAAGTTTTCAACACACGGGGTTATCCAACCAGCTGTTAAATAGCTCATTATCCTTTTAAGTAATTTTTATAGTTACTATTAAAACAGTGAACGCAGACTTTTTCTACTTGATTTTTGTTGGTATCGCTACAAACCTGTCCTTATTTTCAAAGCTATGAAAGCAAACCGAGTTCACTTTTGTTTTATTCTCAATACTTGGAATGAACTAAATAAAATACAATTTTAAAATTCCGGTTTTTAAAATTTTTTTCGTCGTTTATGTAAGCAGTACTAGGTGAAGAAGACTTTTCTAGCAAGTATATATTTCTAAGATCCGGCTTGGGGCCCAAGACCTGACCTTGCGGGGGGGGGGCAATTATTTTCCGTTACGCCACTGGATGAAACACAGACTGAACTAGATAGAGCAGAGATACTAACCGGGCCTTTTTAAGTGGCCCGTCATAGTCTACTGCTCTGAAAAATTCATTTATTTATGAAAATTCGGAGGATATTCATAATTAAAAAATCAAATATATCAATTTTGCTTTTTGCTGTCGATGTCGTACAGGTGCGAATTGATACCCCCCCCCCCCCCCCGATTAGTGATAATAGACAACAGTGGAGTAGCGACCATTTTATGTGAGTGGAACTAATTTTTAACTATCTTTCATATCTTGCAAGTGAAAAATATTCGAAGAAAATAAATAGTTTCAAGACGATTGGGAAGTTGACTATTTTGTTGTGAAAAACAAGTATAGTTCAGTAATTGTTTGATTTTTCACGAAAGTGTATTTAAAAAATACCGATAAACAAGAATCCTTCAATGACACTTTTCCTCGAAGATCTCAAGAGACGATAAATTGGCTTTCTTGAATAATCTTTACAACAGCAAAAAAGTGTTTTGTCAGTGGATATGTCACAGCGATAACAAAGGCACCCTATGTAATTTGTTATATATGTTACCGGCAAAGTATGAAATCCGGCATTCTATAGAATGCCTAATGAGAAACCGGCAAAGTACGAAATACATCTCGGATTCATTTCGAATAGTGTCAATTGGCAAGATATAAAACTTTTAACGCATATCTCAGGCTCAGAATCTGTTAGTTGTACATTGCTGTTTGTTCGGAAATGTCAAAATACTCAATTTTACTTAAACTTATTCAACAAAAAATTGGTTTTTTCATGTGCTAACTGAAAATGGAGAAGCAAGCTATAGTGTTGGAGAATGAGACATGGTATAAAGCAGGGCTGGGCAACCTATGTCACACGAGTCACATGTGGCACGCGAAACAATTCTCAGTAGCACTTTGCACTACTCAACAAATTTGTAAATTTTTAAATTGTTTCAATGCTCTACTGTGTGGTTCGGTGAATCATATTGGTAGATTGGTTTGACAAGCAACAGCTAAAAGGTTGCTGACCCATGATCCAGACAGGAAAAAACTATTCAACGGTTAGTTGCCTAAAATTCAAGTTGATGCTCGAAAAAAAAGGTTTTTTCTTAAATGAAATTACTTACTAGAAGTTAATAACTGATATAAAAAATGCTAAAATAACTACTAAGAAGAAACCCAGGGACTATTGGTTGCTGAATAGCTATGATGTGATGTTTGCGGAAAATAAAAGTAAACTCATTTAAGCTGTTAAAGAAATCGTCGGCACCATAAAACAGTGGTCCCCAACCCTTGTTCCGTGGATCAAATGGTATCAGGTCACTCAAGGAGCATTAAATTATTTCCATTATATTTACTGGGGCGTATTTTTCTCTCGTTTGTGCGACTTTCCATGGAAATCACTTTATATTTTATGTGAAATCATTTTATAATTATTTTTTGGTGAAACTGAATTTTACTCTGAAGGCATGTTTAAATACAATTAAATTATAAAATCAAAGCATTTTAAAATATAAATAATCAACGTCCCACCCTCAGCAGGCCGCCGTAAAATTATCAATCGTTGACTGGTCCGGAAGAGAAAACTTGGGAAGAAATGGTATACAGTATTATGTCACGGATTCTTTTTTTCCCCAATGGGGCTGCAGATTCATTTTTTTTTTATCATTTTCAGACCTAGTACATTCTTCAGGGGCTGGTATCCCTTTTTAGTGCGGCATCATGTAAGCGATACCAATTGCCGCCGGTAATTTTGACACCCAGTTTGACGATGTTGAACTTGTTCTAGGAATTTAATTTGTCAAGAGCAAAATTAATTTCATGATTCTGGGGATATGATAGAATTCTGAAAGAACTTTCAACCAAATACAAAATTATTACGCGTTATGATATTGAACTGTACATCCCCTACGTGAAATTTGCCAGAAAAAAACAGAAAATTATTTTTTTAAAAAAAGGTATTGTAATACAAATCATTGATTTTTTTTTCCGAATGCCAATATATTGGCACTTGTAATGAGTGAGAAATAGGATGGTTTCTATCAACTTGGAACTTCTGAAGGAATTTTAATACCAAGTATATGCGAAATCACAATTTAACAATAATTTTTTTAATGGCAGTCTCATTATTTTGTCAGAATAACATTTGTACTTTTAGGAATGTAAGTCATTGATATAATATCCTTATCATGACCTTTTTTCATACTTTGCCTAAATAGCTTTAGGCATTCTATAGAATGCCTGGGCATTCTATACAATGCCTAGGCAAAGTATGCAATCAATCTCATATTTCATACTTTGCCTAAAAACGTCCGGGATTGTATAGAATGCCTAGGCATTCTATAGAAAGCCGGAACATTTCATACTTTGCCGGTAACATATATACCAAACGGTTCGAGATATCACAACAGAAGACAGTGATGCAAAGCCATTCAATGCCCTTTTTTGAAAAGAAATTACACGGTGATCAGCATGGGGACAAAATCGATGACTTATGAAAGTAAAATTATTATCTGGAAGAGGGAATCTATGTGTAATATGGTAAAACGACTGTGATAAGGGAAGGACAGCACAACAGTTTATAAGATAAGTTTACCCATTACAATGGAAATGCCATTTAAGCCAATGCTAATTGTGTAAACAAGATATCAATCATTGGCATGGCCAAGTAATTTTAGCGCGTTTTTCACATGTTGTATTTTACAATAATGCAACTAATGAACTTTTTACTAACAGAAAGTAGTGTGTGTGTACTATACTTAAAAAAAAGAAGAAAAAAAAGATTTAAAAAAATTGTAAAATTATTAAATTTAAATATGATTTGGTTCATCTAGGGCACAAATGCGACCAAATGCCAAAAACCCGAGGTCAATCGGTTAATTATTGGCTGAGAAAAAGGTACGACAAAATATTGAACGAAGACGAAATTTGCGTCCTAATAGCGCTTTTTTTACACTACGTGAAAAACGCGCTAAAAAGAAATGTTAACCCCTTCAGGACCGGCGAAAGAAGAAGCGTTTCCCTAGGCCTGTACGTTCTGAGAGTATATGCCCGCACGGGACTGGACGAATTTCCCTGTTAACCTTAATTTCATATAAAATCTTTAATGCAATCAAATGCGCTAAACCTTTCAATTTACTATAATTGATAACATCTGAATATACAGTACAAAAATTTTCGCCATATTTAAAAAAAAAACTGTGAATTTTAAAGAAAATGTTATTTTTTTTACAAAAAAGTACTCTTTTCGCCATGACGATTCAAATAAAATAGACGTAAAACTTAAAAAAATACTATTTGGCAAATCCCAAATGATAAATTTGCTCTCGCATGAACTGATACAAATATATTAAATAATACAGCTAAGATTGTTTTTTTTATTTTTAATTAATCGTTAGATTGCTTTATCTTTCTTATATCACATTAGTATTATGTTTTCTGTTTTTATGGTTATGGCAACTCTGGTTACGTTAGCAACGAAAAAGAATTATTTGTTTGTACTGAATTAAAGATGAGTCAGTAAGAACAAACGATTCTTTTTCGTTAAAAATGAGTCATCGTGTTTGTTCTATGAAGATCTGCTTTTTAAATGTTTTAGAGTATTAAAATTATTGTTGAAAATACGAACCACAAATAAAATAAATACTGAAACTTATTATGAATGTCTGATGTTCATTAAATTATAATCTTTCCATCTTTCTCCAACTTACAAGGGGAGGGCACGACTAAGGAATTTCATTTAGGGTCAAGACTTTGTGTAATAGTAGTACTTCTTTAGGGTGTTCAACCCTCAATGCATTAGCGCCGAATGGCCAGTAATTCGGAGAAAATAACCTTCGAAATTCATGCTTAACTTATATACGATTAAATTTTCAGTAACGTTAGAGACGCAGTGGCATGGATGATCACTTACCTGCTTGCTACGCGGCCGGCCAAGGTTCGAGTCACACGATCAGTTTTTTTTGGGGGGGGGGGGTCATTTAATTATTTTATATTTTAAAAAGTAAATAATTACTGTAAAGAAATTATATATTTATTTTTTATGTTATAAATATAATTATAAAAAAATATTTATTATAAAAGTATATATTATAAATAAAATATATATTATTACAATCATTTATAAAAAAATATTATTTTATAATGAATATCATAAAAATAATATATGTTATATATTACTAATTTACTTAATGATTAAAAAATAGTTAATGAGTCGTTTTTAAATAAATTCAATTGTAAAAACAATTAAATGAATTAAAAAATAAATAAGCAAAACTGATCGGGTGACTTGAGTCTTGGCCGGCCGCGTAATAAGCAGGTATGCTATCATCTATGCCACTGCGTTTCTAACGTTAATGAAAATTTAATTGTATTTAAGCTACGCATAAATTTCGAAGGGTATTTTCTCCGAATTGACTCGCCGTTCGGCGCTAATACATTGAGGGTTAAACACCATAAAGGAGTACTACTAGTACACAAAACCACGTCACCAAATCAGTTTCCTTAGTCGTACCCCTCCCCTTGTTAGTTAAAATATAAACAGAAATCCAGAGAGCAATAAATCATGAACATTTAAAAATGGCCGATTCTCTCGAAAGAGCTCAACAGGTGCACTTGTTTACACATTCATAAATATCCTTTATCTCAGGCATGTCAAACTCCTTTGATATCACGGGCCACATGAACTCTTTTATATTATGTTGAGGGAAACATATTTTCAGTGTTCAGAAAATTTATAAAACAGGATTTTAGAGTGTTTATATTCTAATTTATAAATAAATGCATAAAATATCATGCATACATAATCGTTTAATATTTCCTTTTATCTTTTAAACCATAATATTTTATAGTGTTTAATAAAATAACAAAAATAAAGGTTATAATACGAAATACGATTTAATATTTCTTTTAGGAGATATTTGACATTGTTTATTTTCTCACAACGTAAGTCATGAAAACTTCGTTAAAACATGTTGAGCTGATGTAATTTTTTAAAAATTATGATAAATTTTGATCATTTAAATCATGACATTTCTGAATTTTTGTTATTTTTCATTAAAGAAAAAAGCTTTTCGCATAAATAAATGCTTTCAAACATAGCCATTCACTATGCTCGTAACAAATTATAGCATTTTAAGAAACCGATCTACAGATTAATATGTATAAACATCTAGAATTTTAATTTCCAAACATTTCTGCTTCAGCAAAGAATTACAATATATTTCAATTAATTCTATTTATAAGTTTTCATTAACAATTTCAATATCAATAGACAGAAGTAAAGTTAAGAAAAGAAATTGCCATTCAAAATTTTTTAAATTTAGAAAATATTTGATCAAATCCCATCTCTCACAATTTAATTGGTTTAATCGATAGATTTTTTGAATGCTTTCAAAGTAAGATGTTTTCTTTTTCTGTTTGTAATAATTTGTCTGTAATAGTTTTTGTTTAAAAATTTTAATATCAAATAGCATTGTAACAAAAAATATTTTTGCCTTGAAGCTTAAGTTAAGTTGACTTCTCTCTAAGATCCACTGAGAAAGTTACGGGTTTTCTCAGTTGATTCTACGTCATCATTTAATTCAGAATCTTTTTCTTCTTTCATCATCTTTTAATTCAGCACATTCATAATTTTTTCCTGGTTCCCAAGAAAATCATGATTTTATCCATAAAATAATATAAAAAATCGTTTTAACGCTTTGACTCAAAATTCATTGAACTTTCGTATAATATGGTTGACCGATAAATTCACATTCTATATCTTCCAGAAATGTGAAGCAAATCAACGATGCTAAAGTCTACTGCTCAAATATAATGTTTACGATTTTACTGACTTCTTTAAAACATGTCCAATATACACTATCTAGCCAAAAGTATCCGAACACCCAGTGATATGGACTTAGAGCGTCCTGAGACACATATTAATATAATGTTGGTCCCCCCCTTTTGCATGGATGACAGCCTGCACACTTTTCGGAAGACTTTCCACCAATTTTTGATAGGTGACCATAGGAATTGCCTTCCAGGTGTCCCCCACAGCTGAAGCGAGTGCTTGCAGTGAGGATGATCGATTTGGCTGGCTACGTAATCTGCGCTCTAATTCGTCCCAAAGGTGGTCTATGAGATTTAGATCGTGGCTCTGAGAAGGCCAGTCCAGTTTTTGAACGCCCATTTTGTCAAACCACGTCTGTGCAAGCAAGGCCGGATTCTACGTATGGGCTAAGTGGGCTGCAGCCCAGGGCCCCCGGATTCTAAGGGGCCCCCATTTCCCGTTGAAGATAACAAACAGAAAAAGTGCTTACAATCAAAATAGTAATAAAATAATAAACCAGTAAAAAATACACACAAATCAAAAATAAAATACCATATAAAATTAATAATCATTATTTTCGAAAATCGTCTATATATTTTATGTAAATACCTTCATACAAACAAATTAAAATAGTATGCTGCTGATTTTCTTTTAGAAATTACACTATAATTGGATGTAAAATGTTTAAACCTCAAGAGAATTTCTTGTTTTTCTCATGATCAGAGACAGTCTGTGAAGTCTAGAAACAATGATTTTCATCTAATTGCTAGTGGCCAAGGTACCGGACTCATGGCAGGCATGTCATGAGTTCGAAACTAGTATCGCTGAAGACCCTCCGTATAGGGAAGCGATGTATGTTAAATCTGTCGAGAGCTCAAACGTTCTCCAGTATATGTGGTGTGATAGTTAGGAGAGGGGGTGCCAGCTCAGGTATCGTCCTCGTCACTTGACCATGGTTCAAAATTACGAGGTCCAGCGCCAAAATCTCTCGTGTATAGCTGAACAGTGCGACGTTAATATGCACTCACTCACACACTTTTCATCTAATTGCTGAGAAATTTATTTGCCTCATCAAGAACCAATATTTACATAGATTTAACTGGATAAAAACCACTGTTGCCAAATTGCCCAGGCTAAATTGCTCGAAAGAATTCCTTTTCAAATAAAGTTTTAGCAAAAATATCGATTTTACAAAAAAATCCTGATGTGATGGGGGAAAAAATGTAGGTCATTTTCGAAATCAGCACACTAAATAATATAAAAACCACTGAAAGCCTCTTTTGTACTTCTCCAAAACTTTAATTTTGTTGCTCCGTGTATATAATTAAAAGTGTCTATTAAATACACTCCCTTAATTGAAGTCTATTACACTCTATTATTAATACAGTTTATTAATTACACTGTTTTGTACACGGCGCTGCTCTATGATAGAGTCTCTATCATAGAGCGGCTCCAGTGATCATAGAGAATTTATACAAACGTAGTGGCATTATTTCTGTAGCCATTTATTTTTGTGTAATAAGAATTATAAGTTACAATATTAAACTGATTTGGTGCTATGTCCTATGCATAATACCTGAAATTAAAAGATACTTAGGTACCTGTTTATTGGTTTTAAGTCAAAAGTAAGTACAAGTACACATTTCTAAATTGTTTAAGAATGAAGACACGGAGTAGGAAGATTAAGATTATTCACGTAGGTTTGTGGCCCAAATCGCTAAGTAATAATTTTATTGATTATATCTCTCCACTTGAAATGAGTTATTTTCAAAATAAAGATCCAAACAATATATATTCTGTTTCGCTAAGAGAATACAAAGAACAAAAGAGATACTTTTCTAATAATCATTTCACTAAAAAAACTTAAAAATTGCCAGGTGCTGGAAAGATCTTGGCTTTGTTATTCAACTAGTATTGGTAGTGTTTTTGGTTTCACTTGCAAACTTTTTTCTGAAACAAATTCTTAATACACAATTGGCTTTTCTGATTGGAAACACGTAAGAAGTTGTTTAGAAAATCATGAAAATTCTATTGAACATATAAATTCAATGTTAGTTTGGTTGACACGAAAAGAAAATAAGTCTCTTTTAGATAAACAATTACAGAAGCAGCTAAGAAAAGATACAGAATATTACCACAATTTCCTCAAACGTGCTATTGCGGTAGTAAAGTATTTGGCTACAAGGTGTTAAGAGCATTTTGAGCTGGGGTACTCAACCTTTTTTTACGCCGAGCCACATACATCTGACATGTATTTTACGATGGCCGCAACGTGAGGATTAATAGAGAGGGGGAAGCTATAAGATCAAGGACATTTAAAATGTGAAAAATTGGTCAAAATGTAGAATCTCATAATTTTGGATCTTATTTTAAAACTATACCAAACTCTATCAAACAAAACTCACAAAATATAGGTTTCATTCACTTTTTACCCAGTTACGGGGAATTTTTCAATTTCTGTTTATCAATGATCCCAAGCCCCTTGTCTGCATTCTACTGTCATAAAAACAAAGCTGCCAAGTACTTGGACAATTTGA
Organism: Trichonephila clavata; assembly: GCA_019973975.1. NCBI lineage: Eukaryota > Metazoa > Arthropoda > Arachnida > Araneae > Nephilidae > Trichonephila > Trichonephila clavata. Next base: position 270,094 of record BMAO01002686.1, read on the forward strand.
TTTTTTTCTTTTGACAAAGCATTACATATTTTTATTTCAGATATTAATTTGTCCATCGCAGGATGTGGTAGCAAAGAGTTTTTACTGAACTACAGATTGAAATCAGTATTACCTGTATAAACTGTCTGTTCTTATTGCGCATTTTTGTTTCAAATTTATTCAAATATTATTTGATTTTATAAAAAACAATAGCTGAACAAATAACTGAATTCATCAAAGAGTACATCGGAAGCATTTAAGAAACACTGTAACAATTTCTGCAATAATTCTTAAGTTTATCATTAATAATTTCATATGTTTGTCAATATATATAATGTATTAAATTTTATGGGATGCTTTTGTTACCTCTGCATTTTGTGACATTACCACCTGCAAAATATTTATTGCTGTTTCAAAGTTTTTTTCTTAAGAAAATCAATTTATCTAGTTTTTAAATGGATCCTCAAGAATAAGAGCCATTGAAAGAATTGTGTTTAGTAGTACAGTGAAGATCAAAATTATATTTTTTATTTATAACATTTTCACAACAAATCAAACAAGTTGTTGATTTATGTTTGTTTTTTCTACGAAATAGTCAAGATCCCAATAGTCTTGAAACAGCAAATATTTTTTAGACATGAGGGTTAGTTAAAAATTAGTTACACCTATAAAATGGTCGCTACTGCATTGTTATTTGTCGCTACTGCATTGTCGTTCTGCATTGTTATTCTAACCATTACAATAACCATATAGAAAAAAAAATATTTCACAATTTGTACCAGAACGACATCGATAGCAAAATTGATAGATTTGATTGCTTGATTGATAGAGTTCTCGCTAAATTTTTAATACATTATTCCTAAATAATTGAATTTGTTATTTTAACGGACCTAGACCGGGTCACTCAGAATGGTCGAGTGGGCTACATGCGGCCCATGGGCCACAGGTTGAGTATCGCTGATTTAGAGGTACCGAGGAAGTTTTTAGTTCTCCTCATAATGGTAATATTTTATGGGTACCCTGAAACTGCTAGCAGAGTTCGACTCATTAATTCGTGAATATATTGAACTGCGAGAATTACGACCAAAATCGTTAATATCGTACTTATCAAAAACAATATATGAGCAAATAGTTGAGATCATGAGCAAGCCAAATCATTAAACAATTATATAACTCAAATGAATAACAATGACACAAAGTACTATACAATAGTGATGGATTCAACAGCAGATTTGTCCCACAATGACTAACTTGCTATCATACTACGATAATGTTTTCGGGGAAAAGTGCATGAAAGATGTGTCTCATTAATTAAGATTAGTAGTCACACAGGTTTATATTAAATTATCTTCAAGAATTTTTAGAGACAAATAGACTGCTATTGGATAATTGTAGGGGGCAGTCATATGACAACGCTACCAATATGTCCGGTCTATATAATGCTGTGCAAGCTCTTCTAGAAGAAAAAAATAAATAAATTCGCTAATTATGTGCCGTGTTCTGCACATTCTCTTAATCTAGTTGTGCAGAATCAGTTACGGTTGCAACTGAAATCGTGAACTTCTTTGGTTTAGTGCAACAAATATATGTTTGCTTTTCTACTTCGATCTATAGGCAGAAACTTCCAAATCGTGAGCTTAAACTGAAATTTACCTTAAAAAGTTCAAGCCAGACCAAATGGTCTTGTCACTACGATAGTTTTGAAGCCTCAAGAGATAAATATTGTAATATCATGAATATTCTTAAGACATTTAGTGACAATGAAAATGAGAAAATTAATTTTAAATAGAGGCAGCAAATTTATTTAAGAAATAACAAAACTCGAAACTGCCATTTTAATTATATATTGGGAAGAAATTTTAGAAAGATTTAATTGTTAACAAAAAATAGCAGATTCTTGGGGTTTGAACATCTGTGAAGGGAATAAGTTCATTATGCCATTAAAAACGTCCATAAGCAATGTACGACATGTGAATCAGATCAAAAATGAAAGGAGTATCAAGACCAAGCCAAAAAATTAAGTTCTAATGTAGAAACAGAATATAGCGATGTGAACTAGAGACGGGTTGTTTCAAAATTTGCAGATAAATTCACAGAAAAAGCTGTGTATGGGACAGAAAATTTTAAAAGATACACGATTATTGTAGTGTTAGATAAGCAAATCCTTGATTTAAATAGAAGAATTCAAGTGTATATATATGCAGAATATAGTAAGAAATTAAAATTTTTGATGGATTTGCAAGATCAAAGTAAGGAGAACGTCGACCTGGAGAGTATACGCGCTATTACTGATTGCTATTCAAATGATGCAGACCAGTGATTCCCAAAGTGGTCTATATAGACCCCCAGGAGTCTATGATGACCTGCAAGGGGTCCATGAGGAAAATAACAACAAGAAAATAATTTGGGGGTCCATGAGGTAGAAATGGGGGTCTACGACAGTTATTCTAAGACATTAGACGCTGTTCTAATGAGAATAACGACAGTTGTTCTCATTAAACCAGATCGTGATTTTAATTTTAAAATAAAATTTAACCAAATGGAAACCAGATTTTACCTATTTAACACATTTATTTACGAAATTTAATTAGGCTAATTTGCAGTCATGGGGCAGCACAAATTTTATTAAAACAAGGACCATCATTTCAGCTTTTCTTGCCAGTTTTAAGCTAAGGGAGTATACTATTGGACGTAACGAATTTCTGTACTTTTTTAATTAGTCACAGACAATCTGCTAGGAAAATGATGTTTCAACCTACGTTCAACATTTAAATTCCCTTTTTTCAGGTTTTGAAACTAGGTTTCAGAACGCATTTACTTGGTAATTACCACAGAAGGCAATGAATTCCCATTGAAAAAAAAATATCATATTACAAGAGGAACTGATCGGAATAGAAAGTAACGGAGATCTTAAAGTTTAGAAACGGATGTCAGCAATTTTTGCTTTAAAGAGACACATCTGTTATTTATCTCGAATTATGGAGTATTGGAGAAAGTTTTTAATTGCTTTTTGCTATGAGATGGAGTTCAGCGCGGTTGTCGGCTGCACACTACTAATCGAGGAAATTTTGGTTAAATTTGACATGATTGATGGTAAATGTTGAAAATTTGTTATCGAAGCACTAGATTCATCCCTATCATTATAAACATTTGTTTTTTAATTAGTTAGTTTATTATCACTTAAATTTTGAATTAATTAACATGTGTTTCTTAAGTTTCACTGTTTCCCAACTTCACTACAGTTAGAAATTTAAAAACTTTTAAATTTAGTAGCTCTGTACCAGCTATCATAAACACATTTAAGTTAATAAATTTGAAAAAAATCAATGTTACGGTAAGCAGGGGTCTACCCCAAGCCGAACAACATGGCAAGGGGTCTATGAGACAAAAAAGTTTGGGAACCTCTGATGTAGACCAACATTTTGTAAATGAAGGTGTTCAGTTAAAAATTTATCTAGAATTGAGCTAGAGTCTTATACTTGTAGTGATATATACAATTTAATTTTTAAAAAGAAACTAGTTCAGGTTTTTCCAAATTTGTATACCATTTTAAAGATTTTTCTAACGATCCGTATTACCAGCTGTGAGTGATTTTGGGGTTTATTGGCGCAAGAGCCGATTTCGGCTATACTGCGCCAAACATTTGGTTTAATATCTGTGGTCTAGACGGGAAGAGAAAGAAAGAATGAATTGAATGACAAGAAAGAGGGTCGAAAATAGAGAAGGATCACTAGGGTACCCCGGGTTCGTGAAGCCCATGTTTACCAAAGACAGTAAACTCCATGGGAAAAGGAAAAGATCACTAGGGCACCTCGGGATTGTGACACCCGTACTCACCTAAAGAAGGTGAGCCCCCTGAGGGGATTACCAGCTGTGAAGTGGAGCGCACGTTCTCTAAAATGCCCTACATAAAAAACAAATATAGGACAACAGTAACAAATGCTAGGCTTAGCTATTAATCACTTCTTTCTATTAATATTGACCTCACCAAAGACTTAAAATGTGATGAGCAAATAAAAGAATATTCAGCATAAAAGTGTACAAAAGTTTTTTGTTTTTTTTTTGTAAATTATGTTATTGCTTATAACGTATTTAAATTGTTTGGGGAGAAAAACTTTTGTTTCGTATATTTTAAATTTTTCTGCAGAATAATTTTTTAAGAAAAAGGCAAATTTTTTAATTATTTAGGGGCCCCCAGATATCGTTAGCCCAGGGCCCCCAAAGGTCACGGCCCGGCCCTGTGTGCAAGCCTCGATGTGTGAATGGAGTAGTTATCCTGCTGGAAGAGAAATGGGCCTTCCCCGAAATATTGCCATAGAGTTGGGAGTGCAGCATTGTCCAGAATGCCCCCATACATCTCAGAGTTCATGTTTCCAATCACAGGAACTAACAGACCCTGGCCAAACCACGAGAAACACCCCCACACCATTATGCTTCCATCACCAAACTTAACAGTCTGCACAATGCAGTCACTAAAAAAACGTTCGCCGGGCATCTGCCAAACCCAGACGCGTCCATCCGACTGCCAATTTGTAAAGTGAGATTCATCATTCCAAAGAACAGTTTTCCACATTTCCACAGCCCAATGACGGTGAGCTCTACACCATTGCAATCGATGCTTCGCATTCTGTGGAGTGATGTTTGGCTTGTGAGCGGCTGCACGACTATGGAATCCCAAGTTTTTTAACTCTCGACGGACAGTCCTACTGCTAACACTAATTCCCGATGAACTTGGGAACTCCTGAGAAATTTCCACCAACGAGGACTTGTGATTTTGTTTCACTACCCTTTTCAGAGTTCTGCGGCTGCGTTCACACACCAAGTATTTTAGGCCTACCGGTTCGTTTTTCTGCCGTTTCACTGCCTCGACGTTTCCACTTCACAATTACATCACTCACAGTAGATTTAGGCTTCTGTAGAATGTCCGCAATCTCACGAACTGATTTCCCACAAAGGTGGCATCCCACTATACTGCCATGATCAAACTCACTAAGCTCCTTTGACTTACTCATTGCCTCACAAACGCATAAATATAATCTTACATATATACGGATATAATTTCGGGTACATGGGTTTCTGGGAACCCTCAGACCCTTATCTGGCTAGAAAAAGTTCTGTATAGGTCTTGGTTAAGTTGCATTTTCATGCTGGATAGTATGGAGCTTAGCAATTGGACGAGTGGTGGCAGGCCGGTAGGCGGGGCTTCGAGACGATGATCTTTATATAATCTTACAAACCACTACCAACACTTTTATAGCTTTTAATTACGTATCAAATTGCGTCACTCGCCAGAACCACTTTTTTAAGGGGTGTCCGGATAGTTTTGGCCAGATAGTGTAGTATAGTTCATACCCCAAAACAATACTTGCTATGAAATAATACAATAAAAATGTTTAAAAATATTATTAGTCATGCTGTTTGCTTTTTTCTTTTAATCTCACTGCACCTTTAGTAATATTGGTCGTGGTAGGTGCGCTATCAGTTGCAAGAAAAACCAACATTTTTCCCAAGGAACACTTTTTGTCTCAAAGCTTCTTTAAATGCAACAAAAATATGTATTACTCATAATACATGACTCGACTCGACTACAATTCTCCACAATAATTCTTGACTATTTTATCACTTCTGTTGGTTACAGAATTTTGACTTAAACTTACATTTTTAATTTTTTTTTTTTATTTGTGCTGGACATAATACCGTTTTTTTTCGAATCTAAGCCGCCATCAATTCTAAACTGCACCCTAGATTCTCAAAAAATGTTTGTGAACAATGAAAAATAGTGTAAGAGGGTTTATCGATATCAAATGCTACGAAATTAAATTTATTTCAATTAAACGAATTTTATTTAATGAAAATAAATTAATTTAATTATATTAATTTATTTCAAATGAGAGCTAATAAGGAAGGAAAAATTATTTATTTTATCAGTATTATAAACTTTTAATTACATACATGCCCCGTAATTGCTCTAAATACCCCATCAAACAAATTTCCTTCCCTTTGATTCTAAGCCGTGCCCGCTTTCAGTACCATTAACATTGGGCAAAAAAAGTGTCTTAGATTCGAGTAAATACGAAAATTCTTCCTCTTTAATTTAGCATTCGCTAATAAATTCTTCTTTAGTAAATGGTTTCGATCTGTGCTTAAGAGATTAAAAGTGATAATATATAACTAATTTTTATTGCATTTGTATTGTCCTCAACAAATTTAGGTGGCTGCGGTAGTTTAGCGGTCAAGGTAACACATTCAAGTCATGAGTTTGAGTCTTGTACCAATGAAGCCGATGCACGTTAAATATGTCGAGGCTAAAACGTCTTCCCATTGGTGTGGAGTGGAAGTTAGGAGAAGGGGTGCCAACGCAGATGTCGACGTCGTCACTTGACCATAGTCCGTCGCCAAACTCCATCGAGTAGCTGAACAGTGCGACGTTAATATTCTCTCTCACAATACATTTCTTTTTTCATTTTTTAAGAGTTGATTTCAATTCCAACAACTCGTCTTTTCAAAGTTTCGCAACATATTTTTCATAGTTTGTTTTTGGACTTGCGTCATGAGCCTTTTAAAATTCTATTCTTCAGCAACTGAATTACAGTTTTTACATGTCAAGCACAATATTTTATTCTTGCTTTGGGCAAAAAAATATTGCAGTTCCCATTTTTCTTGAAAATTACGATGTTCATCTTTTCTTAATCCGTTCTTGAAGTGTGATTATGTTTTTATTAAATAATTTTTTAGTTTAATATGAATAAAAACAAAAATCCACTTTCATTCACAAACTATTGAGTGAACACTCCTTTTTGTCTTAGCCATCTAGGGTTTTTAAATTTTAAAAAATAATATTTCAACTGCTTCGAAGAAATAAAAGTCGCACACACGATGAATCGTATGCGATCTATAACAAATAATATTCGTGAATGCATTAAAGAATTTTATAAAAATTAATTTTTTATAATAAAATGTAATGAAAAAAAATTCAAGAAAAATATTAAAAGCAATTTTTATTTAAAGGCTATTTCTATAAATAGGGTATTTTTTTTTTTAAATAAGAATATATAACAGGATAATATGTTGTAAATTTTTAAAAGTTTACCGGAAATAATTTTCGAAAAAAAAACCCTTAAAGATTGATTTTGTAAAATGTCTCCGCGGGCCGCAACCTATGTACTGGCGGGCCGCGTGTTTGACATGCCTGCTTTATCTAATTTAAAAACAAACTCAGAGCAGAAATCTCATATTGAAGTTGAAAGTTTTGTGAAACATTATTCGGGGGGGGGGGATTTAATTGGCATCTAATGCCTTGTAAAAATTAATATAAAAAACGTTCCAAACTCAGATAACACTAGTGTGATCATGGAACTCAGAGCAGGGAAATATATGATACTGTGGGCCCTGCAGGGAAAAACATGTGTAATCATGGTCCTGAATGGGTTAAAAGCTATTTAACCAGTTTGGTGTCATTCATGCAGGACTGCTAGCCCACATGCCTTTTCTGTCCAGCAACTTTAGATTCACGATTAATTCAAAACGACGATTCACGACGATTCAATGCAAAAATCAACAAGTAAGACAGAATAATTACAAGAGCAAAAAACTTAATTATAAAGCAACTTGAGAGTACCTTTGAGATGAGCAATTTATATTTTGAAGTCTATATATATAAAAATGTTATGTTGGTTTGTGTATGCTTCCATAACTCAAAAAGTTCTGCATGGATTTATCTGAAATTTTGACGACAACTTTGCATTTGACCCCGGTCAGGTTCTTATGTACTTTTATTTCGAAATGCACTCTAATTATTTTAAATTTAATTTTTAAGTGACTTGGTATACTTATTAATTGACGGGGTTTTGAATTAGTAAGTTTTTTTCTCCATTTTAAACATTCCGATAGCTAACGCGCGATAAACAATTTTTTATGTCATTTAAATACACGGGTTAGGTTTTCTGATATATAAATTATTTTTTAACAAAATACTGATTACGGTTTGCTTGGTATTACTTATTAATTGACGGGGGAAGTTTTTTCCCCCTCTATTTTTAAACAATGTTTTAAATTTCATTTGATGTTATTATTGAAATACAGGTTAGGTTTCCTGATATATAATTTCAGTCATCAAAATATTAAACCATACTTTTGTTTTCGATGACTTTTTAAAAATTAAATTTGTTATAACCTGCTTAGTAACTTCTTTCCATTAGTAATTTGTTAACGGAATACTTGGAAGTTAGTACGGTTTGCTTGGTACTTACTTATTATTGCAACAATCACCAACGTTCAAAATAACTCTCCAAGTTGGCAACCCTGATCTCCTATGTGTTGTATGAGTTGAATTGGCAATCATGTGCTTCATTTCATATAATGTCACCAATAGGTTCCATTTGCTTTTGTCAGGGACATAGCTACAACTGTATCAGCCATACCAATGATACAAGGCCCCCAAGTTACAGTGGCCCCAATCCGTGTTACTACAGTCTCACTAACACGGTGCTCATATCTGAAAATTGCCTCCCCCCGCAAAGGAATTTTGATACAGGGCTTACTCAGAGTTGTTTTGCAATTTTGTATGTTTTTATTTTAACCTTTTTAAGTGTAGTCAATTGGCTTCAGTACACAAAATTGCCTTGCAGAAAATAGAACTTAAGGTCATCATACTGGACAAGCAAAAGCAGTGTTGGTAGTAATTACATATCAAAATGGCTCAAATACCTGTTAAGGAAGCAGGGGGTCGTTAGATTGTAATTATTTTTGGTACTTATGTACTATCGCAACAATCACCAGCGTTCAAATAACTCGCCAAATTGGCAACCCCAATTTCGCATGGGATGCACACGCTTAATTGCCAATCATGTGCTTCTTTTCATATAATGTCACCAATAGGTTGCGATAATTTGTAAGTACCTTATTTTTTCACAAATTATGCTTTCACATTGATAAAGATAGTTTAGTTATTTTTTTATGTCAGTTAACAATAGTGTTGTATTTAATTTTTCAATTTATTTTTATGCTCGGGATATGTATTTTAGAAATTTTTTTTTATGTAAAATACCAAATTTAATTTGGTTTTTACATATTATCGCACAGTCGCCAGCGTTCAAGATAACTCGCCACTTTGGGAATCCCAATTTTGTATGCGATGAATTGGCAATCATGTGCTTCATTTCCTATAATGTCACCAATAGGGTGCGATAATACATAAGTACCTTTAATTAGACTGGCCGCAACACACCAATTTGGCATGATTTCAAAATCATGCCAAAAACAAATAGCGTACCAATATGAAATTAATATTGTGGATATTATTTTAGCCTTTTTTAATCTTTCTCTCCAGTAATCCTTAATCAATTCAATATATTTTACAATATATATTTTGTGTTTGTATGAAACTATTTATATTGATTTAATCATAATATTGATTCTTCTTTATTATTAATATCTTTTTAAGGTTTAATTTTATGTTATAACTAGCTGTATACAGCTACATTTTGCTTTGGCTTAAAATGGCGCCTCGCAGAAAAACGAATTTAGGTCGTCGTATTCACCATACAGAAGGATCGAGAAGACGGCTTTCGAATATGACTGAAGAGAGGGCATCTGTACGAGAGAGAAATAGACTAAGTACCATTCAGATGCCCCACGCTGAACCTGAAGAAAGACGAGCAGCCAGGCTTGAGGATGCACGTTTGCGAACACAGCAGTCGCGTTCTGCAGCAACAGATTTGTTTCGTTATCAACGGAATGAACGCGAAAGGGTGAGGATAGCTGGAACACGTACCCAAAGAACAGCTGATCTGAATCTGAAATACCATCGTCTTGCATTCCGGTACAACCCAGCTATTGATTATAGTTCAAGTCAACATGCTGTCATTGGACAGATGAGTCTTGTCTGTACCTGTCAGGCTCTAAAGTTCAATAATGAAGCGAAAGGGATGTGTTGCGCTGGCGGAAAAATCAAATTGCCTCACCTTGAAGCACACCAGAGCCACTGAAAACTTTACTTGCTGGATCTACGGCGGAATCAAAACATTTCCTATCGAACATCAGGAAATACAACTCTTGCTTCCAAATGACGTCATTTGGTGCAGAAATTGTGACTGCTCAATTCATGCCAACTTTTAAAATCAAAGGACAAATATATCACAAGGCTGGCTCACTGCTCCCGTTCAAAGATAGTGACCATAAATTCCTTCAAATGTACTTTATCGGTGATGATAAAGATGAAGTCGATGCACGTTATGGAATACATAGTTCACTAAGAAGATCCATCATTTCACAACTGCAGAAGCTCCTTCACGAAAGGAACAATTTGGTGCGATTGTTTAAAATAGCTATTGATATGATGCCATCAGATATTCACAAGATTGTTATTCATGCAGACAAAAACACCCATTGGAGAACATGTCCGGAGATATAATGCTCCTACTATAAATGAAGTGGCAATTGTCATGGTCGGAGATCAGTTCCAACCTAGAGACATTGTTCTCCATCGAAGAAACGATCAATTAATAAACGTCAGGGAAACTCACCGTTGTTATGATGCTTTGCAATATCCAATTATCTTTTGGAATGGTGCCGATGGATATCATTTCAATGTAAAAATGGTTAATGGTTCAGAAATCGATAAAAAATGCAGTGCAATGAACTTTTACGCATACCGCTTAATGATTCGGAGGAACGAGGACAATTATATTTTGAAATACCGTCAATTGTTTCACCAGCACATTGTTGATATATACGTAAAAATTGAAACTGAACGTTTGCTATTTCTTCGATTGAATCAGACAAAACTTCGCTCCGAAGAATACATTCATTTGCGAGATGCAGTTGTGAATGAAGGTAATACAACCAACATTGGAAAGTTGATTATTTTGCCATCTTCATACATAGGCAGTCAGCGTCACATGCAGGAATGTGCACAAGATGCAATGGCATATGTTCGCTATTATGGGCGTCCAGACTTATTTATCACCTTCACGTGCAATCCAGCTTGGGATGAGATACAGCAGTTGTTACTTCCTGGACAATCGCAAGTGGATAGGCATGACAACACAGCACGTGTTTTTATAGACAAAAACTTAAGTCACTGATGGATTTTATTGTGAAATATGAAGTATTTGGATCTGTACGCTGCTGGATGAAATGGCAAAAGAGAGGATTGCCACATGCTCATATTCTAATCTGGCTGTACAATAAAAATAACTTCAGACGAAACCGATGATGTGATATGCGCTGAGATTCCACGGGCTGATGTCGATAAGGATTTACATGCAGTTATTATCAAAAACATGATACATGGACCATGTGGTAAACTAAATCCAAATTCACCATGCATGGTAGACGGTAAATGCTCTAAGAAATATCCTCGAGCATTCACAGCCAATACGATAACAGATGATGGATATCCTCGGTATAGGAGACGATCAACTGAAGATGGTGGGAATTTGGCAGCTGTACACATGCAAAATGGTGTTATTGAAGTTGACAACCGTTGGGTGGTTCCATATTCACCTCTGTTATCAAAAACGTACAGAGCACACATAAATGTAGAATATTGCAATTCCGTCAAATCGATTAAATATATCTGCAAATATGTGAACAAAGGCAGCAACATGGCAGTTTTTGGTGTGCAACCCGAAAATAGTGACAGAAATGCAGTACAAGTTATCGATGAAATTGCACAATACCAGGCTGGAAGATATATAAGCAGCAATGAGGCTGCATGGCGAATTTTTTCATTCCCCATGCATGAACGTAATCCAGCAGTGATCCACTTATCAATACATTTAGAGAATGGCCAGCGTGTTTATTTTAATGATGAAAATGTACTTCAAAGGGCCCTTAATCCACCTGGTTACAACTCTAACTGCTTTCTTCACTTTGTGTCAAGAAGTTGCCTTCGCCAGAACACTGTTGTATTCAGAAGTGCCCTCTTATTACACGTGGAATGAAACTAAAAAAGTATTCACACGACGTAGACGAGGGAAACCAGTCGATGGTCAACCTGGTATTTCAGGGGGGGGGGGGAATTGGTAAACTTTATACAGTGCATCCTAATCAGAATGAATGTTTCTATCTTCGCATGCTGTTGGTTAATGTGCCTGGTCCTAGATCTTTCCATGAGCTGAAAATTGTTGACGGCGTCACACATGCCCCTTTTCGCAGTGCATGTCAAGCTCTGAACTTATTAGAAAGTGACCGACAATGGGATATATGCATAAATGACGCATACAACATTGCACATCCAAACCAAATTCGCGCTTTATTCGCAATTATACTGACCTCTTGCTTCCCTTCATCTCCCGTAGAGTTATGGGAAAGATATCGATCACATATGGCTGAGGATATTTTGCATAGAGTACGGTTAGAAAATGGCAATGGAATTAAAAGAAGGCGTTTACAATGAAACATTAATAAATATTGAAGATAAGTGCTTAACTATTGCAAATAAAGTTCTTATTCAATTGGGAATGCCAGCACCCACCCGAGCTACGATTGGTTCATTTGATGTGGATTTGCGCCGTGAACAAAGTTACAACATCAGTGATCTCCAGTTGTATGTCCAATCATACATTCCCAAATTAACGTGTGAACAGAAGGGCATTTATGATCGCATAATGCAAATGATAAATGACGGAGTCGGGGGGACCTTCTTGGATGCACCAGGAGGAACTGGGAAAACATTTCTTATCAGATTGATTCTGGCAACAGTTCGATCAAAGAATGGCATAGCATTAGCTCTCGCGTCGTCTGGAATTGCAGCAACATTGTTACCAGGTGGAAGGACAGCTCATTCAGCTCTGAAGTTGCAATTGAACATACAAACCATCAAGACTCCCATGTGCAATATTTTCAAAGCGTCTGGTATGGGAAAAGTATTGCAAAAATGTAAAGTCATTGTTTGGGATGAATGTACAATGATACATAAAAAATCACTTGAAGCTCTGGATCGATCGCTACAAGATTTGCGTGAAAACGTTCAACCATTCGGGAATGCATTGATATTGCTCGCAGGAGATTTTAGACAAACATTGCCTGTAATTTCTCGATCAACACCAGCGGACGAAATAAATGCTTGCCTGAAATATTCAACATTGTGGCGACATGTACATACATTTCAGTTGACTATGAATATGCGTGTCCAGCTTCAAAACGATCAATCAGCCGAGGTATTCTCACGACAGTTACTGGACATTGGAAATGAACAGCTGCCAATAGATGAGACAAGACAAATATCATTACCTGATAATTTTTGTAATTTAGTGACATCGAAAGAACTTATCGAAAAAGTATTTCATAATATTCAATTAATTATAGGAATCACGACTGGCTCAGTGAACGAGTTATCCTTGCGGCGAAGAATAAAGATGTCTATCAACTTAATAATTTGATACAATCCAGCATTCAAGGTGAGGAAATTATATATAAGTCGATAGACACCATTGTGGAAGCAGATGAAGTAGTTAATTACCCATCCAGAGTTTTTGAACTCTCTTAATCTGCCCGGAATGCCACCACACTTATTAAAATTGAAAATAGGTGTGCCAGTTATCATGTTGCGTAATGTCAATCAGCCAAAACTCTGTAATGGCACGCGTCTCGCTGTTAAGAAATTGATGAACAATGTAGTGGAAGCAACAATATTAACTGGGCTTTTAAAGAAGATGTCCTGATTCCTCGAATTCCCATGATCCCAACCGATACACCATTTAAATTTAAAAGATTGCAATTCCCAATTCGATTGGCATTTGCAATCACAATCAATAAACCCCAAGGTCAATCGTTAGAATTGTGTGGGTTAGATTTAAGTGTGAATTGCTTCTCACATGGACAATTGTATGTTGCGTGCTCCCATGTCGGCAAACCTGATAGCCTTTATATTTACGCAAACAATGGCAAAACAAAAAATATTGTATACCCACAAGTATTTCAAAATTAGCCCTTTTCCCTCAAGGACTGCAAAAGGTAGAGCCATTTCTAATTTGTGTAATTTTTAACTGTTTGACTGTTTTTTAAATTTAAATTAATATTTTTTTAATTAGTTTTGGGCTATTTTTAATTTCTCTGTTTATTACTATTTTATAAACTGCATGAACTTTTATGTATTTTGCATTTAATTTATTATTTAGATATTTCTTATTTATTTTTGTGATTTGCATTTAATTAATTTTTGCTTGGATTGTTTCTTACATGTTTTTGGGATTTTTATCTGATTTTTGTTTATGATTTTCTTATATATATTTGGATTTCATCTGATATTTGTTAATGATTATTTCTTATATATTTTGTGATTTGCAAT